>SKCR01005177.1:0-247619 GCA_019454045.1 Zanthoxylum bungeanum | reverse complement strand
CCAAGATTAATACATTAAACCAAATATTTCAAAAATACCCATTTAATTTATTAATCATGTATTGTTCAAAACATATGTCCAACATTAATTTGAACAAAAATCAAGTCCATTTTCATGTCTATGTGTATTCGGCCAA
The DNA here is from genome assembly GCA_019454045.1 of Zanthoxylum bungeanum. Taxonomy (NCBI): domain Eukaryota; kingdom Viridiplantae; phylum Streptophyta; class Magnoliopsida; order Sapindales; family Rutaceae; genus Zanthoxylum; species Zanthoxylum bungeanum. The sequence continues at coordinate 247,483 of SKCR01005177.1, read as the reverse complement.
GGTGAGTTTTTTTGTGTCGATTTGTTTTTCAATCCGATTGAATTACTAATCTACGTCCCGTATACGTTCTAAGTCATCCAATGATCTTAAACACAAAAAATTCCAACACATCCAATGGTGACACCCATTCGGCCAAGGCATAAATTTGGGGGAAAAATCATCCAATGCATTTTTCATAATAAATTGATTCCATATTATGTCAATTACATACATATAAGCATACTCATTCATCAAATTTCACAAGAACATGCTTCAATCAATTTTACCCAAAATTAACCTAAAGTATTTCATGCTTAAACCTAGCTCTGATACCATTGTTGGTTTCTATAATATGTCCCAAGGAAAGATTAGCATTTGAAATACAACAATGAATATATATATTAAAAGATGAAGTATGGCGGAATCATACTTACAATGCTTTAGTGATGAAGAAAATCAAACCAAAATGGAAGCTCCAAGGTTGGGATGATTCGGCCAAGAAGAGAAGAGGTGGAAAGCTCCAAGCTTTGTGTATTCCAAGCTCTTTGATGGTTTCCCTATCACCTCTTTATGATCCCTTGAAGGTGCTAGCCTTGTGTGTGAATATATGTTCCAAACAACCACAATTTCTTCAAGTTTTTGCAACAAAAAAATGAAGAAATGGAGAGCCCAAAACTGTTTCAGGTTTCTGCAATTTGAGAGAGAGAAGAGAGTTTGTGTAATTGATTTTTTGTTACCAAAAATCAATTTATATTTATGCCATAATATTTATTAAATTAATAATAAACTTATGACACAAACCATGCAATGGCTTAGAGTGTCAAACACTCAAACTCCATGCAAAACAATTGAGTGTATTGTACAATATCACCATGCAATGCATTATCAATTAAATAATGCATATAATGACATGTGTCATGTGGGCCCCACACGTTTCCAAATGAAAGTGGGCCCACGTGCACTCACGCGTTCGGGTTCGATATTTCCGAAATACTGAACTTACGTCGCGACGTTAATTAAATCGAATTTAAATAAATAATTGCGCCTGGCGAAATTATTATTTACGTCGCTAACGAATTAATTCTAAATTAACTCGTATGCCCGAATTAAAATCTAATTTTAATTTCGCGTCGAAATCGAATTTCGATTATTATATCGAATATAATAATTTTATCGATTAATTCCAAATTAATCGTTCTCTCTCTAAATAAGGCACTTTATCCAAGATAAAGTTTCTCCGCAATTAATCCAAGATTAATTAAGTCCGAATCAAATATCATAGGTGAATCTTCAGGAAGCGACCCAAGAGATCTCCGGATATTTTGGCAGTAAATACGGTCGTCGGATAATCCGAACACGTACGTACCTCGTACTACGTTCTTACCGATTCACAAGACAAGGTTGGCTTCTAGCAAAGCGCCATGCCTACCCAATTCTCCAGAAATATTCTTATAGGAATATAAGATCTATATCAAGCGTAGTATACCGTAGTATTGCGTACATCGATCCAGTATCGGATGATCACATGTTAGGCCTGGGGCTGGAGATGTGTCTGCCCCGTACGAAACATATATCGGACATCAAGCAACCAGTCTCTTTAAATCGGACAATCCTGACCTGGTCATATTGTCCCGACGGTTGCAACCTTTTATAGAGTACTAGTTCTGTGTCTTGCGTGATCATCACCTCCATATGTCTGAAGTGATACTTCCATCTCGACATCACATCCAGTACACTACGATTCTCGATAAACCCAGAAGAGGTGTACACAGAACCGGTTAAGGTCCCCAACCACCAAAACCAAAGTTTACCGATTGTCGCAAGTACTAGCGATGTAAGTCTCAGGTTAAGACCATATACACCTACCCTGATGCGGCCTCCCATAGACACGCAGACATACTACCATGGGATTCCGCGGGGTCTATCCAGAGCGAAGCTTGTTCCGTACCATCGGTAAAACACAACCTCCTATCGCACTTGCATAAGTATCCAATACTTAAATATATGAGAACTATGCCGTTGTGCCCTCACAACGTGCACAAGCGCAATACTAGTCTATTCCGCATTATCGATGTCCGATCTCGATAATACTCCGACTAGGGATATTTAATGATTAAACCTTTATGGATTGATACTGTCTCATATCATCTCAATCCGGTATTAATCATATGGACTTTCGCCATTTATATATCAAAGTAAATATATTACAAAACGGCAAAAGGCAATTTCATTATCACATAGTTATTTTGTACAATAATACAATATCATTTACAAACAGTGACGCTATGGGACATAATTTGTCACAACTTTGCATCAGATGATCAAATTCCCGTATGAGGGAGAAGTTGTTACTATCTGGGCTGAGGTAGATAACGCTGTGGCTGCCTTGGAGATACAACCCTTCACGAGGTTTCAGGTGTCCGCTACTTTTGAGGAATGGGTGGATCCTAGGGTGGCTAGGATCATGGAAAAAATGAAGGTTTGAGCCAGGTGAAGGTTCAACCTTGCCAGATTTCAGAGGACAGACTACTCGGAAGGGTTTGGGGTACAAATCTGATGAAGAAAAGCCGAATGTCAGAAAAAAAGGGCCTGAAGCTGATGGAATGTTTTGTGAAAGCTTCAGGATATCAAGGGGAGCCTGAGCCTGTGGAAGTTAATGGGATTGTGGTCCCTGGGTTTGAGATCTTCCAGGATTTGTTGGGAAAGAAGCCACTGACTGAAGAATCGGTGGAAGCAGAGATTTGGGAAGAAGAATTGATGAAGTTGGAGAGCATGACTCTGGGAGAGGATGAAAAGCCTGAGGAGGACTGATTGCAGAGGAAGTAGTGTCTGTAGATGATGAAGACATTTACCTTCCTGATTTGTTTGAATGTACTTCCGCATTATCCAATAAAGACATTTCTTTTGCTTACTTGCCTGAGTCATTTCCATTTACTCCGCATGAATCAAGCATATTTGATATCAGTTCTGCCAGAACTACTGCATTTAACCTGGGTACGCTGGAAAACCCCAAAGAATTCTGATTGCAAGTGAAGTTACCCCTGAAGAAAGGGAGAAATTAGAAGAAGTGTTGGTCAGATATGCCAGAGTGTTTGCTTGGTCCTATGAGGACATGCCTGGGGTAGACAGAAACATTGCCCAACACACAATACCGACATATCCGAATATGAGGCCAGTAAAGCAGAAACTCCGACGAATGAGACCAGAATGGGCTGAGAAAGTCAGAGAAGAAGTTAAGAAACAGATAGATGTGGGGTTCCTAGAAGTAGTGAAGTATCCCGAGTGGTTGGCTAATATAGTGCCGGTACCGAAGAAAGACGGGAAGGTCAGGATGTGTGTGGACTACAGAGATCTCAACAAGGCTTGTCCGAGAGATGATTTCCCTTTGCCGTATATAGATGTTCTGGTTGATAGTGCGGCTTTGTCTGCTATGTATTCATTTGCAGATGGATTTTCAGGGTACAATCAGGTTCTCATGGCTGAGGAAGATAAACACAAAACTGCATTTGTTACCGAGTGGGGTACCTATTGTTACAAAGTGATGTCGTTTGGGCTTAAGAATGCCGGAGCTACTTATCAGCGGATGGCCACTACACTCTTCCATGACTTAATGCATAAGGAAATCGAAGTGTATGTGGATGACATGATGGTGAAATCAGAGACAAGAGTTGGGCACATTGAAGCACTGGAAAGGTTCCTTCAGAGAGTTGACAGATACAACCTGCGGCTTAATCCCAAGAAATGTGTGTTTGGAGTGACATCAGGGAAATTGCTTGGCCATACAGTGGGAATGGGCGGAATAGAGGTAGACTCCGAGAAGATCAAGGCAATCACAGAAATGCCTGCACCAAAGACAGAAAAAGAAGTCAGAGCATTCTTGGGAAAAATTCAGTACATCAGTCGGTTCATTGCCAAGTTGACATCAATATGTGAGCCCGTTTTCAAACTGTTGAGAAAAGATCAGCTAGTGAGATGGAACGAGCAGCGCCAGACCGCATTCGACAGGATCAGAGAGTACTTGGTAAAGCCTCCTGTATTGAAACCTCTGAGACCAGGCAGACCTTTGATATTGTACTTGGCTATAGAATCAGAAGCCCTGGGGGCAATGATGGTACAAGCAGATGATACAGGGGTAGAACATGTAGTTTATTATGAGTAAGAAGATGCTCCCGTATGAGGCTCGGTATCAAGAAGTGGAGAAAATCTGTCTTGCCGTGGTATGGGCTTCCAGAAAGTTGCGACATTATTTCCAGTCATACAAGATCCAGGTAGTGGCAAAGGAGAATCCTCTGAAATATCTTCATTCGGTGCCTTCACTAGTGGGGAAATTGGGCAGATGGTTGGTATTGCTGACAGAATTTGACATTGAGTATCTCACCTCCAAAGTGATTAAAGGGCGAGCAGTAGCAGAGTTTCTGGCATTGCAACCTGTTGATGGGGATCAATATAAGTTTGAATTTCCAGATGAAGAGATCCAAGCAATAACAGTCCAGGGATGGAAGATGTATTTTGACGGAGCAGTGAATTACAAAGGTGCCGGAATTGGGATCGTGATAGTGACCCCCGAGGGAGAGACTTTGCCTTTGGCCAAGAGATTGACGTTCAGAGTGACTAACAACATGGCCGAGTATGAAGCATGTGCTTTTGGTTTGACGGCATTGATAGCCTTGAAGGCCGAAAGTGTGGAAATCTACGGAGATTCTATGTTGGTGATCCAGCAGGCACAGGTTATCCCAGAGTGTAAGTTTCAGCACTTACCAAGAGAAGAGAATCAGATGGCAGATGCATTGGCTACACTTGCAGCGACATGGGAGAATCCAGAGAAGTTAGTGATGAGACCGTTGATACTGATAACGGCAAATAAACCTGTTAATGAAATAGAGAGAATTCTGGAGGTTGAGGTCGACGACGGCAAACCTTGGTATTTTGACATTCAGAGGTATCTGGAGCGTGGTGAACTCCCAGAAGAGGCAGGCAGAAAAGACAGAATAGCCATTCAGAAGTTAGCTTCCCAGTATGTGATTTTGAAAGGGGAACTGTACAAGAGGCAAGCAAACGGTATTCAGTTGAAGTGTTTGAGAAGAGAAGAAGCTCAGCATGTAATGGAAGAAATACACGCCGGGGTATGTGGTCCGCACATGAATGGGTTGAATCTGTCCCGCAAGATAGCGAGACAAGGTTTTTACTGGTCAACCATGGAGACAGATTGCGCGAAGATGGTAAAGCACTGTCACGACTGTCAAGCACACGGTAATTTGAACCACTTACCGCACACAGAGTTGCACGGGTTGTCAGAGCCGTGGCCTTTCTCAGCATGGGGAATTGATATGATCGGAGAAATTCGACCGAATGCATCGAATGGACATCGCTTCATAGTAGTGGCCGTAGACTACTTCTCGAAGTGGGTGGAAGCTGAATCATTCTGTAATGTTACAGCAAAGCAGATGGCAAGGTTTATAGCTCGGAACCTTATCTATCGGTATGGTATGCCCCATCATGTAGTGACAGACAACGGAGTTCAATTTCAAGGGGAGACAAATGCGATGTTACAGAGATATGAGATAGGCCACCACAAGTCATCACCGTACAGGCCGCAAGCGAATGGGGCAGTTGAGGCAGCCAACAAGACTATAAAGACGATTTTAGCCAAGATGACAGAGAACTGCAGGGATTGGGCCGAGAAATTACCGTATGCCTTGTGGGGGTACAGAACATCAGTCAGAACAGCAACGGGTGCAACACCTTACTTTTTAGTGTACGGGATGGAAGCAGTACTGCCAGTAGAAATGGACATACAGTCTATGAGGGTATTAGCGGAGACAGAGTTACCGGAGTCAGAATGGGCCGCACAGAGATTTGATCAGTTAGCACTTTTGGACGAGAAAAGGGTAAGAGCCTTACATCACACACGCAGTTATATCAGAAGAGACTGGCCGGGCCTTCAATAAAAAGGTACGGCCCACAAAGATCAGAAAAGGTGATTTGGTACTTAAGCAGTCGAGGCCGTCGACGACAGATCCAAGAGGGAAATTCAGGCCGAACTGGGAGGGACCTTACATAGTGCAGAAGGTCATGGGAAATGGAGCAGTAAGGCTGTCCGACTTGGAAGGGAATGAGTTCGCTGAGCCAATCAATGTGGACAGATTGAAGTTGTACTTTGCCTGAGAGGAAAGAGGACTAAGCGGTCACCGAGGGAACAAGCAGAAGACCTAACCCAACGGGATAGGAATACATACATGCATACACGTAACTTGCATTCTTGTTTTGTGTTTCGTTTTTTACAGATTTCAAACAGATGGGAACCATCAAGGGACGACCAGGGACATATAGCGCCGAGGAGCACAATGAGGATCCAACCCATCACGAAAAGGGAGTATCTCTGCACTTGCATACTTACATGCCCACGTATTTATTCTGTTGTTTTGTATTTGCAGGTTTAAGAAAAAAAGAGAGAAGGAAGAGAAAGCGGCAAATGCAAGCCAACCAAAAACAACAACAGTGTTATCAGTCTCAGAAATGAATCAGAATCAATCTCAGTTTCAGGAATAGGGTTGAGGCCCACGCCAGTATCAGTTTCAGGAATGGATTCCAGGGGGCGAAGCCCATGTTTTCGGCAGTTGAAATGAAGAATCCCACAGAGGAAAGTCTTTGATAGATAGACATATGTCCGGTGATGACATTGGTTGCCGAATGGAGAAACCCTAGAAACGATAAGTGCGAGGTACGCTTTCTTCCGGTATTTTGAATGGATTGATCTCAGTTAGACTCACGAGCACCTAATTACGGGATCCTAGTAGTAGAAGCCTGAGTAGTTACCGAGGTGACTAGTTGAAGAGATGACGAATCGGTGAATGACCGTTTGCCTAGGTGTCCACCCTGATTTACTAATGCTATGATATATGATATGGTTGGAAACAAAGAAAAAGTCTCTGCAATGAAAAGGAAAAGAAAAAAATAGACCGCCTATAACCGATAAGCGTGAAGCTACCCATGGGCGAGTATTAGGACCACCATGAGGAGAAATGCTACCTTAAAGGGTAGGTGCGTCAAAAAAAAAACAAAAAAAAAAAGAGAATTCAAAATGAAAAGAAAGAGACAAAAAGAAAGATGAAGACCATATCATGTTGAGTATGCTGAAGTAATCACGGAATGTGATTAAGACATCCAGCTTGGTTAGACCCATTGGTTCGATTCTCCGAAGCGAAATCACCAAAATTGGCTTACTTAAGGAACAAGCTGCGAAGGAGCCTTAGCACACACACACTAGGAGTCTAGTTCAGATCACCCATTCAGAAGAGTGGATTTGAGTATATCGAGTACTTTGAAGGTTCTCGGGTTTTGACATATAGCATTCGTTGAGGACGAAAATATGTTTAGCTACAAAGGCTACCTCGAGGAGGGCAGTATAGTTTGAAATAAATCAGTCCCATCAGCTTGAGGGCTAGGCCCATATCAGCTTAGGAGCGAGGCTCCATGTCACATCAGCTTGGGGGCGAGGCCCATGTCAGTATCAGTTTGGACGAGGCCCATATCAGTATCAGCATCTGGGGCGAGGCCCATATCAGTATCAGTTTGGGGCGGGGCCCATATCCATATCAGTTTGGGGCGAGGCCCACATCAATATCAGCTTGAGGGTGAGTCCCACATCAATATCAGCTTGAGGGTGAGTCCCATATCAGTATCAGTCTTGGGGCGAGGCCCACATCAGTACCAGTTCAGGGGTCGAAGATCCATTACATCATCATATTCAGGGCGAGGTCCCTATTGCAGCGGTGTTGGGTCGAGGTGCCCCCGTTGTCTGTTGTAGTTCCGGGTCGAGGTGCCCAGGGTCGAGGTGCCCACTACATCATCATTTCGAGGGCGAGGTCCCTATTGTCAGCGGTGTTGGGTCGAGGTGCCCAGGGTCGAGGTGCCCCCGTTGTCTGTTGTAGTTCCGGGTCGAGGTGCCCAGGGTCGAGGTGCCCACTACATCATCATTTCGAGGGCGAGGTCCCTATTGTCAGCGGTGTTGGGTCGAGGTGCCCAGGGTCGAGGTGCCCCCGTTGTCTGTTGTAGTTCCGGGTCGAGGTGCCCAGGGTCGAGGTGCCCACTACATCATCATTTCGAGGGCGAGGTCCCTATTGTCAGCGGTGTTGGGTCGAGGTGCCCAGGGTCGAGGTGCCCCCGTTGTCTGTTGTAGTTCCGGGTCGAGGTGCCCAGGGTCGAGGTGCCCACTACATCATCAATTCAGGGCGATGTCTCTATTTGTCAGCGGTGTTGGGTCGAGGTGCCCAGGGTCGAGGTGCCCCCGTTGTCTGTTGTAGTTCAGGGTCGAGGTGCCCACTACATCATCATTTCAAGGCGAGGTCCCTATTTGTCAGCGGTTTTGGGTCGAGGTGCCCAGGGTCGAAGTGCCCCCGTTGTCAGTTGCAGGTATTGGGATGCGTCCCAAGATTGAGGTCCACCGCAGCATTAACTCAGTTCGAAGCAGCAGGTAAGTCAGGTGGCAGCTGGCGAGCCAGGTAAGTAAAAATGCATTGCACGTAACTTTGATAGGATTGTCCTTGTCACACACTACACAAGTCCCATCAAAGTGGGGGCGACTGTAGACATTGCATTTTTGCATATCATGCCCAATGACGAGTCTCGTAAGGAGGCACTACCTTTTCATGTCATGGAAGTTGCAGGAAACGGACGTCGGAAGGGTAAAGTTGGAAATTGGAATTATTGTCGGATTTAACTTGGTTATCTAGCTTCGATTTGCTCGTTGGATCTCTGCTTAAGCCAAGCCCAAATACCCAAGCCCACCAAAAAGAACCAAACCCATACCCAAACCAAACCCATGCCCATCCTTCTCTCAAATGAACCAAATACACACCATACCCCACATCAAGAATTTCCTTCCATCATTCACGTGCCCTGCAAACCAAATCCCTCACATGCCAAGCTAATCCTCCATAAACAAATCAAACAACAATACCCCACCCTCCACTAGCTTTCTTCCTTACACACCCATACCATCCTCCATTATCTCCCTCACTCATTGCAAACAAACAATGAAACTCATATAATGTACCAACCCCTCCCACTTGAATAACAAGGAACAAGCACAAAGCAACAAAGTCCACCTAAGCCACATTCACACCCATCACCCTTTGCAAGCCAACTCACCTCCCATTAAACACTCTCCACCAAATTCTCCACAAAAGGGAATCTCCCCAAAATCAAGCATGTTGTGAGCCACCCAACACTCTCCACCTTTGCCTATAAAAGAAGCCTAAAACCAATCAAAAAGACCTAACACATATAGAGCACATAGGAAGCACACACATGAGAGGATAAACAGCCGACAAAGCCCCTAAACACAACAAAAGAGAGAATATAGCTAGCACATAGGAGACAAGGAGCACACATAGAACACATAGAGAGAGGACATATTAGGAGGAGAGCTAGAGGGAAGAGAGAAGAAGAGATTGATCACACATTGACCAAACACTACACAACCCCCAAACACGCCATTCACCCCACTGCAGAACAGCCCTATACCGCAGCCCATATCCCCTGCAAAACAGCCCTGAACAGCAGCCCAAAATACCATAGAACAGAAGCCTAAAACCAACCCAAGAGACCTAGCACGTAAGAGGATATACCTAGGAGATAGGGAGCACATAGGCAGCAACACTTAGCACTTGAAGAGCACACAAAGTCCTCTCCTCTCAAGCCAAAGAGACAGCAGCAACACAGCAGCAAAGCAGAGGGAAAACAGTGAGCAAATCAGCAGGATAACCAAGGAAAAGGGGAACCAGTGAACCAGGAAAGTTGCGGAGCATCAACCCTTTCGACGGCCGTGAAACGTGCTTCCAAAAGACGAAGGAAAAAGGTTAGACCTGAGGGCATATGATATTTATCCTCTTCGCATGAATTGATAATTTAGAAAGCATGTTAATCATGATATTTAAGTATGTATGAATCAGTTGGACATGTTAATTATGTGATGTGATTCCGGATGGACGGAATACGTGTTATTTCTTGTGGTATATCGGATGGAAACTCTGACATAAATTCCGTAGCCGAATCCGAATGGACGGTAATGCGGTTTGTACTCGGGATACAATGCCACGTACCACTTGAAAGACACATGTATTCCGTTTCATCAAAATTGTGTTTGAGTATGATTTAGACTAGTGTGTGATTTGTTTTCTTATGCATAATTAGGATGTTTAACATGTTATAGTTTTGTGCATGACTAGTTGGTGATGATGGAGCATGATTTAATTGTTTAGTATGTCAATCTTTATGCATGATTTAAGGGTCCATGTGATTAGATATGTCGTTTTGATAATCTTGTTTGAATAACGCATCCAAGACTGTATGTAATCTGCCAGTTCCCGTTCGAACGCGTCATCGAACGCATCACGAACGAGAACCTTCTGTCTCTACCGTTCGAATGCGTTATCAAACGCTACTCGAACGCGCGCACATCTATAGCATCAGGTCTCATTCTGTTCGAACGCGTTTTCGGACGCCCTACGAACGAGAACCTACTGTCTCATTTCTGTTCGAACGCGTCTCGGACGCCCTACGAACGAGAACCTACTGTCTTAACCGTTCGAACGCGTTTACGAACGCAACGCGAACGCTTACGGTCTTCCTGTACTACATCATGATATGTCTATCTTAACATATAGTTATCCCCTTGAACTTTATGCATTTGTATTACTTCTTTAGTCATTTATTTCTGTTATGCACTGGAATACCTTTTCTTATTATGCATGTTTGTAAGAGTGTTCTTTGTTTGTGTTTTTTGTGAAGTTGTATGCCTTTGGAATGTTAATTTGTCCTCATGCTTGAATTTGGACATAGATTATATATGAATAGGTTGCATGCAAATATGAAGATATGCTAAATGTAAACTTTGACATGGGATTTGTATATAGAAATTTAACTAAGTTTTATTGCTATGCATGTGAATCTAGAAGCATAATACCATTGGAAATGAGTGTTACTCAAGCATGATTAAGTTATTACATAAATCCTTTCATTACAAGTGACATAAGTAAGGGACCATTTCGAACCCAATGGTTTGAGGTCTTCCCTTGCGAGAGGTAAGTGCGGCCTTAAATCTTATTTTCCCGGTTCACACCGGGTGGCGACTCCATCATTCTCTGGTTTAGTCCCCGTGGCTACTCCGTACTCCCAACTAGTGCCACGAGCCTAGAGCAGCATGCGTCGTCCAGTTCCTGTGTCTACAGTAATCCCAGATTAATTTTCTCCATCTTAATTAATCTCAGATTAATTCTAATTTAAATCAACTGTCATCGGTGAATCTTTGGGAAGCGACCTAAGAGATCCCTGGATATGTTGGTAGTAAATACGGTCATCGGATTATCCGAATACGTGCGTACCTCGTACCACGTGCTTACCGATTTACAAGACATGGTTGGCTTCTAGCAAAGCACCGTGCCTACCCAATTCTCCAGAAATATTCTTACTGGAATATATAATCTATGTCAGGTGTAGTATACGTAGTATTACGTATTGCGATCCAGTATCGAATGTCACGTGCTAGGCCTGGGGCTGGAATGTGTTTGCCCCGTACGAAGCACATGTCGGATGTCTGGTAACTAGTCTCTATAATCGGATGAACATGACCTAGTCATATCATCCCGATGACTGCAGTACTTAAGAGCACTAGTTCTGTATCCTACGTGACATCATCTCCACTATGACTGGAGTGATACTTCCATCTTGACATCACACCCAATACACTACGATTCTCAATATACCCAGCAGAGGCATACACAGAACCGGTTAAAGCCCTGGACGACCAAAACCAAAGCATATTGATTGTCGCAAGTATTAGCGGTGCAAGTCTCAGGTTAAGACCAAATATACATACCCTGATGTCGAACTTCCATAGACACATAGTCATACTACCAATGGAATTCCGAGGGGTCTATCCAGAGTGAAGCTATTTTCCGTACCATCGGTAAACACTACCTTCTATCACACTTGCATAAGTATCCAATACTTAAATATATGAGAACTATATCGTTGTGCTCCCACAACGCGCACAAGTGTAATACTAGTCTATTCCGCATTATCGATGTCCAATCTCGATAATACTATGACTATGGATTATTTAATGATTAATCCTTCATGGACTGATACTGTCTCATATCATCTCAATCCAGGAACTAATCATAGGGACTTCATATCATTTATACAGCTAGGTGATCTAATCACAAATGATAAGAGTGCAATCTCCTTGTCACATAGTTAATTTGTACAACAACACCATGATCTGTACAAATAGTGACGCTATGGGTCATAATTGTCCAACAATCTCCCACTTGGCTTATAGCCAGTCACTCGAGTGTCATACATCCGAACTATGTACGGTTCGCTCAAATTACATGATTATCGTCTGATGCGATTTATACGATCATCACATCGTCACGATGTATGATCCGAACGAATCAAATGAATAGTCGAAATATATATCTGGATCATTGATGAGACCGTTAATTCTTTAGCCTACGCTGTAGCCTAGCTCAGCTGTTAATAGAACTATATCTAATCTAATTAGATTTGTTATCTGAAGGTAAAAATCTAGGTCCCAAGATCAAACAAGACATGAAAATCATGCATGAATACACCAACGAAGATAGCGGAATACTTACATTGGTTGGTTGAGTCGAATCGAAGACGAATGAAGCCAAAAAACGCACTGCCATGGACGCCCACTGCATGCAGTCCACTGCCTTCTGTCTTCAGTTTTTGAGCTGCGAAATGGAGCTCCTAATTTCGTCGGACGGATCCCGGCTCATGGTCGAACCTCCCTACCACCTTCGCAAGACTTTTAAATGTGCTAGCACTTGAATTTTCACCATGAAAACCCACTCTTGCTTCCCTATTGTTCACGCCCAAACTGGTTCAAAACCAGTGAAGAAAATGGCTTTTGTGCGTGAGAGAGATGGGAGAGATGAGAGATAAAATGTGTTATTAACTTAATAAAATGTAAAGCAAAATTGATTATATATTTTCCAAGAATAAAATAATCAATTTTTCATTTAACTTTATCAAATAAAATCAAATAAATATTGGAGCCAAAACCAAAAGTTTTTCCCTCCAAAATGCTTTTACACTTTATGTCAAGTCCATCATTATTCATATCACCTTTATTAAAGTGACATGATGTCAAGTCACATCACTGAAAGTGACAAGTGATTTGACGTTTGATGCGACCGATTGATTTGACGCTTGATGCGACTTGCGTCGCCACACTCGAATTCGAAATACGAATGCGCTCGCAATCACACCCGGGCTCGGGTTCGTTAATTCCAAATTAATGATTTTTCCGTCGCGTCGTAATTAAATGATTACGCCTAGCGAATTCATTATTCACGTCGCTAACGAATTTATTCTAAATTAATTCGTTCGCCCGAATTAAAATCTAATTTTAATTCCGCGTCGAAATCTAATTTCGTTTAATATATCGAATATATTAATTTACCGATTAATTCCAAATTAATCGTTATCTCTCTCTAGACGATATTTTATCCTAGATAATGTTGGATAATATGACCCATAGCGTCACTATTTGCGCAGATCATTGTGTTGCTGTAGCAAATTAACTATGTAACAAGGAAATTGCACTCTCGTCATTTGTGATTAGATCACCATAGATATATAAATGAAGAGAGGTCCCTATGATTAGTTCCTGGATTGAGATGATATGAGACAGTATCAGTCCACGAAGGATTAATCATTAAATATCCCTAGCCGTAGTATTATCGAGACTGGACATCGATAATGCGGAATAGACTAGTATTGCACTTGTGCGCGTTGTGAGGGCACAACGTCATAGTTCTCATATATATAAGTATTGGATACTTGTGCAAGTGCGATAGGAGGTCGTGTTTCACCGATGGTACGGGAAACAGCTTCGCTCTGGATAGACCCTTCGGAATCCCATTGGTATTATGACTAGGTGTCTATGGGAGGCCGAAATCAAGGTAGGTGTGTATAGTCTTAACCTGAGACTTGCATCGCTAATACTTACGACAATCGGTAAACTTTGGTTTTGGTGGTTGGGGGATCTTAACTGGTTCTGTGTTCACCTCTTCTAGGTTTATCAGGAATCGTAGTGTATTGGATGTGATGTCAAGAAGGAAGTATCACTCCAGTCATAGTGGAGATGATGTCACGCAGGATACGGTATTAGTGCTCTTAAGTGATGCGCATCCAATCGTGATATTATGACCAGGTCATGAATATCCGATTATAGAGACTAGTTACCAGACATCCGATATGTGTTTCGGACGGGGCAGACACTTATCCAGCCCCAGCCCTAGCACGTGACTATCCGATACTGGGCCGATATGCACAATACAATTGTATACTACGCTTGATACAGATCTTTGATATTCTTTGATCGATATGTCCGGAGAACTTGGTAGACTTGGTGCTTTGCTAGGAGTCGACCTTGTCTCGTAAATCGGTAGAACGTAGTACTTGGTACGTACGTGATTCGGATACTCCGACGACCGTATTTACTGCCAACTTATCCGGAGATCTCATGGGTCGCTTCCCGATAATCCACCGATGACGCACAACTCGCACTCTTGAATAATCTGGGATTATATAGAAGAGAGAGAGAAAATTAATCTAGGATTAATAACGGAGATATTTTATCCGGGATAACATATCGTCTAGAGAGAGAATGATTAAATTGGAATTAATCGGTAAATTAATATATTCGATATATTAAACGAAATTAGATTTCGACGCGGAAATAAAATTAGATTTTAATTCGGGCAAACGAGTTAATTTAGAATTAATTCGTTAGCGACGTAAATATTAATTTCGTTAGGCGCAATTATTTATTTAAATTTGATTTAATTAACGTCGCGACGTAAGTTCGGTATTTCGGAAATATCGAACCCGAACGCGTGAGTGGGCCCACTTTCATTTGGAAACGTGTGGGGCCCACATGACACATGTCATATAATGCATTATTTAATTCTAATGCATTGCATGGAGATAGTGTACAATGTACTCAATGGTTTTGCATGGAAATTGAGTGTTTGACACTCTAAGCCATTGCATGATTTGTGTCATAAGTTTATTATTAATTTAATAAATATTATGGCATAAATATAAATTGATTTTTTTGTAACAAAAAATTAATTTGACAACATATTTTCTCTCAAACTCTCTCATCTCTCTCACGCCCAAATGGGCACAATGCTCACTGTTTTTCATCACAAAAACCGTGACTTTGAGGGAAGCTAGAGTGGGTTTTCATGGTGAAAATTCAAGTGCTAGCACACTTACAAGTCTTGCGAAGGTGGTAGGGAGGTTCGACCATGAGACGGGATCCATCCGACGAAGCTAGGAGCTGCGTTTCTCATCTCAAAATTCTGTTTTGCAAGGCAGTGGACTGCCACCAGTGGGCGTGAAAGGCAGTGAAGAAAATGGCTTCATTCGTCTTCGATTCGACTCAACCAACCAATGTAAGTATTCCGCTATCTTCATTGGTGTATTCACGCATTATTTCATGTCTTGATTTGATCTTGGGACCTTAGAATAAACCAACAGATAAAATATCTCTGTAATTAATCCTAGATTAATTTTCTCTCTCTTCTATATAATCCCAGATTATTCAAGAGTGCGAGTTGTGCGCATCGGTGGATTATCGGAAGCGACCCATGAGATCCCCGGATAAGTTGGCAGTAAATACGGTCGTCGGAGTATCCGAATCACGTACATACCAAGTACTACGTTCTACCGATTTACGAGACAGGTCGACTCCTAGCAAAGCACCAAGTCTTCCCAATTCTCCAGACATATCCAATTAAGAATATCAAAGATCTGTTATCAAGCGTAGTATACGATTGTATTGTGTGCATTGGCCCAGTATCGGATAGTCACGTGCTAGGGCTGGGGCTGGATAAGTGTCTGCCCCGTCCGAAGCACATATCGAATGTCTGGTAACATAGTCTCTATAATCGGATATTATGACCTGGTCCCAATATCCTGATTGGTTGCGCAACACTCAATAGCACTAGTACCTTATCCTGCGTGACATCATCTCCATAATGGCTGAAGTGACACTTCCGTCTCGACATCACACCCAATACACTATGACTTTCTGATAAACCCAGAAGTGGTGTACGCAGAACCGGTTAAAGCCTGTACCACCAAGACTAAAGTTTATCGATTATTGTAAGTATTAGCGATGTAAGTCTCAGGTTAAGACTATACACACCTACCTTGATTTCGGCCTCCCATAGACACATAGTCATAATACCAATGGGATTCCGAGGGGTCTATCCAGAGCGAAGCTGTTTCCCGTACCATCGGTGAAACACGACCTCCTATCGCACTTGCAAAGTATCCAATACTTATATATATGAGAACTATGTCGTTGTGCCCTCACAACGCACACAAGTGCAATACTAGCCTATTCCGCATTATCGATGTCCAGTCTCGATAATACTACGGCTAGGGATATTAATGATTAATCATTCGGGGACTGATACTGTCTCATATCATTCTCAGTCCAGGAACTAATCATAGGGACCTCTGTTCATTTATATATTTATGGTGATCTAATCACAAATGATGAGAGTGCAATTTCCTTGTCACATAGTCAATTTGCTACAACAACAAAATGATCTGTGCAAATAGTGAAGCTATGGGTCATTTTGTCCAACAATCTCCCACTCGAACTATGTACGGTTCGCTCAAATTGCTGAAGAAAGATTTTCGTCAGCAGATTTGTTTGATTATCATTTGACGCGATTTATACGATCATCACATCGCCACGATGTATGATCCGAACGAATCAGATGATATAGAAGTATATATCTGGATCGTCGATGAGACCTTCAATTCTTTAGCTTGTGCTGACGCCTAGCTCAGCTGCTAACAGAACTATATCTAATCTAATTAGATTTATTTTCGATCCAAATGGCTTCTATTGCTGCCTCAGCTGCAGCAATAATCCGCATTTGTTGTTTATTCGGCAACAATTATCTTGCTTGGAAGATTTCAAGCTCACTGTCCCGTTATTCAAACTTTATAGTACCGTAGTATTTAATTGTTTGGAAACTTGCAGCAGTGATCCCAGTCACTTCAAGTTCTCATTCTCCATAGTTTAAGACAACATCTTTAGTTCTATTAGATACTAACAGATGTTCTTAATCTTCAATCCAGTGACTATCACTTGGATTGACCTGATCGTGACTCCATATGCTCGAAGCGTATGAGACACCCTATCAAGTACATTTTAAATGTACAATTTCAGAGAGTGTTAACCAACTCCAAATCTATCCCAGTAGATCTTTATTCCTTGAATAAAGGTTGTTACTCCCCAGAATTCTACGGAGAATTTCTATTGAAAGAATATCTATGAAAGCCAAGCTTTCACCAATTGTTTTATGGGAATTTAACTGTCAGTGCGCTCTCCCACTAACCTCCTTATATACACAAGAATTATTTCGTTTTGAGTCAAATCATAAACCATTATGATTATTTCAAAACGTCAGTTCCAAGAACCTTATGCTTGCTTCAATCCAAACATGGATCGAGTAACCCGCAAACCCTTTGTCGGTTATACAAAATCGTCAGGATGTTGTAAACATCTCCAAAAGGTTTCCTTTTCAGGAAAGCGATTTTGATCTATAACTGACACATTTCATAAATGAAATACGCAGTTATCTACAAGCATCTTCAAAATGGATTTACCATGGCAACAGGTAAAAGGTCGAACCGTTATTAACACAATGTTGATAACGATACCTTTCCGTCAAAAGCCAGCTTTGTACGTTGGTATGTTGCCTTCCATGTATGTCTTCCTTGAAGACGTTTAATGTACCAATAGGCACAATGCCTTGTGGTACAACAACTAGTATTCAAAAATAGTTGTTATACATGGAATCCATTTCGGACTCATGGCACTTTGCCATAATAGGGAGTCGATACCTCATATCACTTCCTCAAAAACGTAGTCGGATGGTATACCTTCATAAGATTGACATCTTTATTAGGTTAGATCAGAAACCCATACCCTAGGTTGTTTTCTGACTCTTTCCAATCTACTCAGTTCTTGTGTATTTGAAGATTAATGGTACAGATTCATTATTGATGAACTGTTTGTGTTCCATTAAGGACTTCGTGCCTTGAACAGTCTTACTCTGATTTTCATCGAGTATCACTATCCTCCCACTGACCACTGCATATCGGTATTCCTATCAGGAAAATCGTATGGTGAGCAACAATTACATTGTTCTCATGTGAGATTTATAAGTACTATACTTATGGTTTCCCTTAGGATAACCTATATTGGCACTTATCCAATTTGGGTTCTTAGTTTGGTATCATCCCAACGTTATGCCTGGCATACCCAAATTATTAGGAATGAGAAACCCGTTTCTTTCCTGTTCATATCCTATATGATATCTGTCAAACAGATTTATATGGAACCTTATTCTAAATAAGTTTTGCACTGTTAATACATATCCTATTGAAGGAAACAGTAGCTCAGAGCGACTCGTAATAAACCTTATCATGTCCAACAAAATTCGGTTTTAGTTCAGACACATCGTCTAACTGACGTGTCTCGGGAGGAGTCCTCATATGAAAGAATACCGTACTCTTTCATGTATGTCTGAAACTTACTACTTAAGTATTTTTTTCAATACGGTCTTACCGTGGTGGTGGAATAATACTATAGCCGATCTGCTTTTCTACTTCGTGTCGAAACTTCAAAAGGTTTACGATCTGTGTTCTTCAAAAGAAACACATAACCATAACGCGATGCTACATCCGTCAAGGTCACGAAATATTCATGTTCACATCTAGTCTAGCTAGATATGGGCCCACAAACTTCACCATGAATAGGGCTAACAGATCGGTGGCCTTTATACTATTACCAAGTAAATAGTATTTTAGGTATTTTACCTAACAAACTAGATTCGCAGACCTTATTTGAATAGTCAAATCAGTCCTAGTACCCACTCTTCAAAAGTGTGGATATACGAGTCTGGTTTAATGTGTCCTAGACAACAATGCCACAAATAAGTCTCTATTGATCAAATCAATTTGAGCTATTTATTTGTCATTTTATATGTTTGAGATTTTATTTATATTCAAATATAAATTCTGTTATTTACATCTAATGTATATATCTCAGAATCATCTTTATATAATAAAACACTTAGTGTTCTATAATATAAAGGTTTTATCCGTAACGGATTAAACACTGATATAGAGATAATGTCTCTAGTCAAACTAGTTACATTATAACAGTTCCTAATTAAGTACATACCCAAAGGGTAGTTCCTAAACTTAGGTATCTACAGTCGAAACAGCGACTTTCGTCCCATTTCCGATTTGCAGAGAAATCTCGGCTTGAAGTCAGTATCCAGCTCATAGCGGATTCTGAACATCAATACATATATTTTATGTACCACACTAAGTATTTAAAATCTAATTTCAATACTAGTAGTGAACATGACTTTGACAAAATTTTAAAGTAAGAGCCTCCCCTTTCTTTAATTCCTTCGTGTCTTCCATATCCAAATGGTAGTCACTTTGGGATATGTCATTTATCTTTTCAATATTTCACAAACCTTTGGCCAAGCCTTGGGTTTCGGAATATCGAAACGATGTGCACCTTGTGCAACACGCCCAATTGCAAACTTGACTTTTCACCTCTAGAATAGTCAAATCAATTCTCTAAGAATTATTAATTGCAATTTAATACTTTTAAATCTAAAATAGATTTATGATAAGTATATTAATTAAGCACTAAAGTCATCATCACATAAATCTTCCAAAGATTTTATGCTACTTATTTGCTTAATTATGGCCCAGATATAACAAGTTATTTTATCCAATAAAGTAACCTATTATGTATTCCCAATATGAAAATTAAATCATTTAAAACATTTAATCCAAGGATTATATATTTTAAACATTCAACTTTTCAATTCTTTCTTGATTTCAATAGTCCAACTATTTAATCAATTTTAATAAGGTACTATTTATTATAATGATTACAATAATCCAATTATTTAATCAACTATAATTTAATATTGATTACTATAATCTAATTATAAAAAACAACTATCATTTAATTCAATTATATTGATTACTATAATCCAATTATAAAATCAACTATATATTGAATGAGTTTGTATATAGTCCAACTATATATATATATTTTAAAACAACATAAAATATTAGTCCAACTAATACTTTTAATTAATATGACGAGTAATATTTGTTTGAGCGCGTATGGCGAGTAATTGAACGAATGTTGCAAATTCAATACTTGCCTCCCACTATTTTTCGTCGAGCCTCTAACCCTCTGTCGAGTACTCGGGAAACCGTGTTTCCTAGTGGGCTAGGATCCCGTTAAATATCACACAATCTTGACTTTGGCCAACAAATTGTATGATAATTAACTAGGTAGATCTCGAAGATCAATTGGATCTCATCCAACTCCTAGATCCAGTAGGTGGACATCCAAGTCCCAAACATATATCTTATATATGCCTATACATCGAATGTATACCCTAACCTTTTTCCTCTGAATCAACTAGGCCTTGGCTTTGGCACAACAAACCTAGTGATCCCAGTCAAGCGCGGACCCATTGACATGGAAGCTTCGTAATCAATGTCAATGGACAAGAAGTGGTCTTGACTTTGGCCAACAAACCACAACTTGGACACGACACGATATGATGGAACAAAGCCTCGTAATTCAAGCACTCTTTGACGGACAAGGGCTTGACTTTGGCCAACAACCCCTGCCAATCTCGGATCTTGAGCAAGAATCACTCAATGGAAGGAAAATGAACGCATGATATTTAACGAGGGTTTTTCGCGTGCAAATTGGCTTCCATTTAATTATCTTTGTTAAGGTCTCATCATCATACACCCTTAAACATGCATTCTAAATACATAATAAAGCGAGTATGAAAATAAATAATAATGATATGCGGATGGATACTTAACACATTGATCCTAGATCAAATCTCTCCCTTTCTCACTCAAGCTAGCACTAGTATTACTTCTACTCGTTACACTACACTTCTAAAGAAACCTCATATACATAGAGGGGAATAGGTGAGAAGAGAATACAAAGAGAACAGAGGTGATAAGGCTGGACACGCAGGTCCAATTTAATAAATCGAATTTATTACAACAATTTCTAAAATTGCCCACCCGACTAATATCCATCCGATATACATTATTCATTCAACACAACCATGTATTCACACACATAAGCATGCTATCAATGAATCTAATCAAATTAATTAATCTGATAATTAAGTGATCATCCAATGTTCAAACAACGATTTGATTTTGTTCGAGTCAAACTCATTTTGCGAATAAGTGCTTAAAGTACGAATTCATGAATTAAATTAAACTACATCATTAAATCTAATTTAACATGTATTTAATACTAATTCACTATTCAATTCCAAATTAAATATTACACTTTTATTAATAAACCTTTTACGATTTAAATTCCAAATATAATCGTAACGCGTCTCAAAAACCGGTTAATATCCAATATTAATTTAATTAAAGTCCAATGGGCTTTTAATTAATTTCTTCAAGGCGTGGACTTTTGGTCAACTCGGGTCAAATCCGCAACCAAAGTCCAATCCGGGATTTACCCCCATAAGCCTTTAAATTAATTTTGGCCCATAGGCCCAATTAAACATTAAAGGTTCATTAAGTCGTAAAGTGTATTACATGATTAATCAACTAAATCAATATTTCTAAAACACCATATTAGTCCAATTAATCATGCTTAATTCATTTTTATATGTCCAACACACAAATTGAAAAATCAAACCCATTTACATGCTACAAAGCTCTCGGCCAAGGAGGGATTTTGTGTCCGATTTGGTTTCAATCCAATCGAACCCATAATCGACATCAAATCACCATCCAATTTGATTTCATACACATCCAATGTCACAAAATCAAAATTACCAAGACATTAGGGCATTATACCTATTCAGCCAAGGTGATTAATTTAGGGATTTTTATCCAATTCAAAATTAAATCCAATTCAATCTCAAATCAACATCATCCTACATCATTATAACTCATCCAATGAATTAAAATGAAAAAAATCCAAGATTTCCAAATATCCATCACATTCGGCCAACATGAGATTTTGGGGTTTTTTTGTCCAATTCAAAGTACTATCCAATTGACCTCAAATTAACATCAAACATTATGATTCCAATTCATCTAATGAATCAAAAACAAAATTTCCAAGAACCCAAAATCAATATAGCATTCGGCCACATCAGAAATTTGGGCAAAATTGATCCAATCACATTTTGTTGAAATTGATCAAATCAATCTTCAATTAAAGATCATTTAAACATGCTCAATTAATCAATTTAACCAAATCATGCTCAAAATCAAAATACCCAATATTACATTCATATTCGGCCAAGATGAAAAATTTGGGGAAAATAATTCCAAATCATTTTTCAACAAATTGTGGTCCAACCAAAATGAAATTAAACATGTTATAAGCATACTTAAACAACCAATTTATTCAAATCATGCTCAACAAACATTTACCCAAATTTTAAGCCCTGAAATTTCATGCTTGAACCTATAGCTCTTGATGCCATTGAAGGTAAAAATCTAGGTCCCAAGATCAAACAAGACATGAAAATCATGCATGAATACAACCAACGAAGATAGCGGAATACTTACATTGGTTGGTTGAGTCGAATCGAAGACGAATGAAGCCAAAAAACGCACTGCCATGGACGCCCACTGCATGCAGTCCACTGCCTTCTGTCTTCAGTTTTTGAGCTGCGAAATGGAGCTCCTAATTTCGCGGACGGATCCCGGCTCATGGTCGAACCTCCCTACCACCTTCGCAACACTTGTAAGTGTGCTAGCACTTGAATTTTCACCATGAAAACCACTCTTGCTTCCCTATTGTTCACGCCCAAACTGGTTCAAAACCAGTGAAGAAAATGGCTTTTGTGCGTGAGAGAGATGAGAGAGATAAAATGTGTTATTACTTAATAAAATGTAAGCAAAATTGATTATATATTTTCCAAATAAAAAATAATCAATTTTTCATTTAACTTTATCAAATAAAATTAAATAAATATTGGAGCCAAAACCAAAAAGTTTTTCCCTCCAAAATGCTTTTACACTTTATGTCAAGTCCATCATTATTTTCATATCACCTTTATTAAAGTGACATGATGTCAAGTCACATCACTCAAAGTGACAAGTGATTTGACGCTTGATGCGACCGATTGATTTGACGCTTGATGCGACTTGCGTCGCCGCACTCGAATTCGAAATACGAATGCCTCGCAATCACACCGGGCTCGGGTTCGTTAATTCCAAATTAATGATTTTTCCGTCGCGTCGTAATTAAATGATTACGCCTAGCGAATTCATTATTCACGTCGCTAACGAATTTATTCTAATTAATTCGTTCGCCCGAATTAAAATCTAATTTTAATTCCGCGTCGAAATCTAATTTCGTTTAATATATCGAATATATTAATTTACCGATTAATTCCAAATTAATCGTTATCTCTCTCTAGACGATATTTTATCCTAGATAAAATATCTCTGTAATTATTCCTAGATTAATTTTCTCTCTCTTCTATATAATCCCAGATTATTCAAGAGTGTGAGTTGTGCGTCATCGGTGGATTATCGGGAAGCGACCCATGAGATCCCCGGATAAGTTGGCAGTAAATACGGTCGTCGGAGTATCCGAATCATGTACATACCAAGTACTACGTTCTACCGATTTACGAGACAAGGTCGACTCCTAGCAAAGCACCAAGTCTTCCCAATTCTCCAGACATATCCAATTAAGAATATCAAAGATCTGTTATCAAGCATAGTATACGATTGTATTGTGTGCATTGGCCCAGTATCGGATAGTCACGTGCTAGGGCTGGGGCTAGATAAGTGTCTGCCCCGTCCGAAGCACATATCGGATGTCTGGTAACATAGTCTCTATAATCGGATAGTTATGACCTGGTCACAATATCCCGATTGGTTGCGCAACACTCAAGAGCACTAGTATCGTATCCTGCGTGACATCATCTCCATAATGACTGAAGTGACACTTCCGTCTCGACATCACACCCAATACACTACGACTTTCTGATAAACCAGAAGTGGTGTACGCAGAACCGGTTAAAGCCTGTACCACAAAGACTAAAGTTTATCGATTATCGTAAGTATTAGCGATGTAAGTCTCAGGTTAAGACTATACACACCTACCTTGATTTCGGCCTCCCATAGACACATAGTCATAATACCAATGGGATTCCGAGGGGTCTATCCAGAGTGAAGCTGTTTCCCGTACCATCGATGAAACACGACCTCCTATAGCACTTGCATAAGTATCCAATACTTATATATATGAGAACTATGTCGTTGTGCCCTCACAACGCACACAAGTGCAATACTAGCCTATTCCGCATTATCGATGTCCAGTCTCGAAAATACTACGGCTAGGGATATTTAATGATTAATCATTCGGGGACTGATACTGTCTCATATCATTCTCAGTCCAGGAACTAATCATAGGGACTGTAGACAACAGAACCTGGGCGACGCTGTTCTAGGCTCGCGGCCTAGTTGGGAAGTACGAAATAACATGGAGTCGCCACCCGGTGTGAACCGGGACAAAGATTTAAGGCCGCACTCACCCCTCGCAAGGGAAGACCTCAAACCGTTGGGTTCGGAATGGTCCCTTACTTATGTCACTTGTGATGATATAATTTGTGCAATAAACTAACCGAATCTATTCATCATTCATGCTCAAGGGTACTTAGATCTAACATGCTTTCATCCAAATAATTTCACGCAATGTAACGCAACAAGCATATTGAACCATTAAATCAACATGTATAAATCATTACCCAAACGCATCATAAACTAAGAACATGCATAATGGACAAACTAAACATGCTTTAACAAATAAATAAAAAACTAAATTAAACCATGTTTTAAATAATAAACAAATAACCTAAAGACTATAACATGCTCAAATACAAGTTAGGATGAGACGAGATACGTGTGTCTTAAGTGGTACGTGGCATTGTATCCCGAGTGTAGACCATACTACCATCCATTCGGAATCGGCTATGGAATTTACGTCCGGGTTTCCATCCGATATACCACAAAAGGGAACACATATCCCGCTCATCCAACAATCACATCATGCTTCAAACGACTCTCATGCAATTATATATCAAAATAAATAAAACAAAAATAAAGAAGATAAGTAAAAAGGGTGCCCTCAGGTCTAACCTCTTTTGTCGTCTAAGAAAGGGCGTTACACGTCTGTTGGAAGGGTGAATGATCCGCAACTCTTTTAGTTCACCAACTCAACATCTTTCCTCGCTGTTTTGTTGTTCGGGCTGCTGTTTCAAGTCCGTTTCGCTGCTGCTTCGCTGCCACGTTTCAGGTCACTGTCTTGATGGTTTAGCGGACTATTTTGGGTGATTTTGAAGGCTTAGGGAGGTGCGTTTGTGAGGATTTTTTAGGGAAACTTTATGGAGGTTTTGGGGATTGTTTTGAGCAGTTTGGGGACTGCTCATGGCTCGATTTTGGAGGGCTGTGTGATGTTTTATGTTGAGTGATTTAAGGGGCTGGTCGTTTGTTAAGGTGGCAGTTTTGTATTCGTTTTATCACATGGAGAGCAGTGTGCTCTTGAATGAAACACGTGAGCGGTTACTAAATAGACGTGAGGCAGTGTGAGTCTAGCTAAGTGGAGAAGTTTTATGGTGCAGTGAGCGTGCGTGTGGTGCATGTGTGGCTACATGATGGGCAGTAAGTGCGTGGGAAGTTGACTGAAGCTAGTGGGCTGGTCGGTTGTGTGCGAGTAGGTGGCAATGGCGTTTAGGCGTGAAGATTATGAGGGTGGCGTGGGCTGTTGAAGCGGCAAAAGGGCAAGGTGGCTTATGTGTTTAAGAGATGTGTGAGGCTGAATGGGCATGGAGGAAATTAGTGTGGCGTGAGTTAGGAGGGGCAGGTGGCTTGTGGGTTATTGTTTGTCGAAGCGGCAAAGTTGATTGGCGAGATGCTTTGTGCTTTTGAGTTGAACGTGATGAGTGGGCGTGAAGGCTGGGTGTTAGGTTAGGCGTGGAAGCTTGTGTGATTTATTGGCAGTTTAATGGTGAGAATGGAGAGAGGCTAGGCGTGTGGGTATTAGGGTTGATTTTGTGAGGACGAGCCAGCCAGTCAGGGTTTGAATGTGTGGAGAGAGGTTATTTTTATAGGCAAGGGGATGAATTTTACCTTGTTGGGGAGGGAATAGGATTTGTGTGTTTAAGAGGGATATCTTTAATTTAGTATGTGATAGGGAAAATCTTTTAATTAAGGGAAGTGATTTGATTTATTCTTTTTAGTTAAGGATATGATTTATTTAATTTAGGAAGGTGATTTAATTAATTAGGAATGTGTTTTATTTAAATTAGGAATTTAATTTAATTTAATTTCAAGTTCAATTTAATTTTAATTGGTGAATGTGATTTAATTTAATTTAAGTTTAATTTTAATTGGTTTTAATTGTTTAATTTGTGTGATGTGTTTTAATATTTTAATTATTTTTGGATGTGATTTAATGGGTTTGGTGTGTTTTAAAACAGATGTCCAACATGCGAACCCGAAGCGAAACACGTGAGTTAACTCTGACAAAATGCTAATTTCCAACGTTACCCTTCCAACGTCCGTTTCCCGCGGCTTTCACAACTAAAGAGGTAGTGTCTCTATGTGAGACTCATCATCGGGCTTATATGCAAAAATGCAATGCCTACAGTCGCCCCCACTTTGATGGGACTTGTGCAGTATGTGACAATGACAATCCTATCAAAGTACGTGCAATGCATTTTTACTTACCTGGCTCGCCAGCTGCCACCTTGTCTGCTTGCTGCTTCGAACTGAGTTGATCTGGTGGTGAGGTGCTGCGACCCCTGAGGTTCATCCCTGCAAGATGCTGCGATCTCTAGGAATCACTACCGAACTGAACTGATGTGAGGTGGTTCATTCCCGAACCGTTGCTTGAGGTGGTCCATTCCCGAACCGTAACTGTGAGGTGATGAGGGTCTTATTCCCGAATGGTGATGAGGGTCTTGTTCCCGAATTGTGATGAGATTGATGGCGAGGTGCTATGACCTCTTGGTCTTGTTCCCGAACCACCGAGTGGGTTTTGTTCCCGAAGTGAGCTGAGGGTCTTGTTCCCTGAATTGTGGGTCTTGTTCCCGTGGGTTTTGTTCCCGATTTGAGTTGAGGGTCTTGTTCCCTGAATTGTGGGTCTTGTTCCCGAAGTGAGCTGAGGGTCTTATTCCTTGAATTGTGGGTCTTGTTCCCGTGGGTCTTGTTCCCGATTTGTGTTGAGGGTCTTGTTCCCCGAATTGTGGGTTTTGTTCCCGTGGGTCTTGTTCCCGAAGTGAGCTGAGGGTCTTATTCCCTGAATTGTGGGTATTGTTCCCAATTTGAGTTAATGGTCTTGTTCCCTGAATTGTGGGTCTTGTTCCCGTGGGTTTTGTTCCCGATTTGAGTTGAGGGTCTTGTTCCCTGACTTGTGGGTCTTGTTCCCGAGGTGAGCTGAGGGTATTGTTCCCTGAATTATGGGTTTTGTTCTCGTGGGTCTTGTTCCCAAAGTGAGCTGAGGGTCTTGTTCCCTGAATTGTGGGTTTTGTTCCCGAACTGTTGATGTGATGTGGTCCATTCCCGAACTGTATCTCCATTCTTGGATTGCCATTCCCGGCGTGCCATTCTCGGCGTGCGCATTCTCGAGCTATCCATTCCCGGACTATATCTCCATTCTCGGAGTGCCATTCCCGGCGTGCCATTCTCGGCGTGCTCATTCTTGAGCTGTCCATTCCTGGACTATATCTCTATTCTCGGAGTGCCATTCTCGGCGTGCTCATTCTCGAGCTGTCCATTCCCAGACTATATCTCCATTCTCAGAGTGCCATTCCCGGCGTGCCATTCTCGGCGTGCTCATTCTCGAGCTGTCTATTCCCAGACTATATCTCCATTCTCGGAGTGCCATTCTCGGCAGAACTGATCTGATGTGATGCGGGCCTCGCCCCCAGAATGCCATGCCCAGCAGAAACTGATCTGATGCTATGTGGGCCTCGCCCCCAAAATGTTATATCATGCATAACTGATCTGATGTCTTCGTACTCGGAGTGCCGTACCTGGCAAAACTGATCTGATATCTCCATACCCGGAGTGCCGTACCTGGCAAAACTGATACTGATGTCTCCATACCCGGAGTGCCATACCCGGTAAAACTGATGCTGATAATGATGTGGGCCTCGCCCCCAGAGTGCCATACCCGGCAACACTGATACCGATAATGATGTGGGCCTCGCCCCCTGAGTGCCATACCCGGCGTGTCATTCTCGGCGTGTCCATTCTCGGACTATGCTCCATTCTCGGCTTGTTCATTCTCGAACTGTGCTACTTTCTCGGAGTGCCATTCTCGGCTTGTTCATTCTCTAACTGTGATCCATTCTCGGAGTGCCATTCTCGGCTTGTTCATTCTCGAACTCTGATCCATTCTCGGATTACCATTCCGGCTTGTTCATTCTCGAACTCTGATCCATTCTCGGATTACCATTCCTGGCTTGTTCATTCTCGAACTCTGATCCATTCTCGGAGTGTCATTCCCGGCGTGCCATTCTCGGCGTGTCCATTCCCGGACTAAACTGATATGATGTAATGTGGGCCTCGCCCCCAGAGTGCTATATCTGGCAGAACTGATCTGATGTAATGTGGGCCTCGCCCCCAGAATGCCATACCCGGCAATGCTGATACTGATAAAGATGTGGGCCTCGCCCCCAGAGTGCCATACCCGGCAAGACTGATACTGATGCTGATGTGGGCCTCGGCCCTGGGATTCATTCCAAATTCTGACGACATGGGCCTCAGCCCTGGGATTCATTCCCTGGATTCATTCCAAATTCTGACGACATGGGCCTCGGCCCTGGGATTCATTCCCTGGATTCATTCCAAATTCTGACGACCTAGGCCTCGGCCCTGGGATTCATTCCCTGGATTCATTTCAAATTCTGACGACGTGGGCCTCGGCCCTGGGATTCATTCCCTTAGGATTCATTCCCGAAACTCTGACGATGTGGGTCTCGGCCCAGGATTCATTCTTGAAACTGATGATAATGTGGGCCTCGACCCTGGGATTTATTCCCGATGCTGCTGATAGTGTGGGCCTCGACCCTGAATTGATACTGATGTGGGCCTCGCCCCAAACTGATACTGATGTGGGCCTCGTCCCCAGACTGAAACTGATATGGGCCTTGCCCCAAAATTGATACTGACGTGGGCCTCGCCCCAAACTGATGTGGGCCTCGCCCCAAGCTGATACTGATGTGGGCCTCAACCCCGGGACTTATCCTCAAACGAATACTGATATGGGCCTCGACCCTAAACTGAAACTTATGTGGGCCTCGCCCCCATACAGACACTGATATGGGCCTCGCCCCCAGACTGATACTGACGTGGGCCTCGCCCTAAAACTGATACTGATATGGGCCTCAACCCTGGGACTCATCCCCAAAACTATTACTCATATGTTGCTGATTCTGGTTGGCTTGTCTTTGCCGCTTTCTCTTTTTCTTCTTTGAAACCTGTGAATACAAAACGAAACAAACACAAAAAGAATGCAAATATGTTACGTGTATGCATGCATGCATGAATGAATTTCCTATTTCATTGGGTTAGGTCTTCCGCCAGTTCTCCAGGTGATTGCTCAGTCTTCTCTCTAGTCTCATGGCTCAATATCTTGTTACGTCCTTGATTCGCGATGTGGTAGACTCGTCGCCCCCAGTCTTTGATTTAGCTTTTTGCTTTCCGCTGCTTACACTAGGTCAAGGTGCACCATATGGTGGGGCCTTCCATATCATCATACTATATTACATGCTACGAAATAGTCCCAATAGTTATACATATCATTGTCCTCAAAGAATGCTCAATAATGAAACCAGAGAACCTTCAAAACATTCGATGCAACTCAAATCCAAGTCTTTGAACAAATGATCTATGCCAGACACAAAGTGTGTGTGTGCAAAGGTTCCTTTGCAGATTCATCCCCAGGTAAGCTAACTCAATGATTTCGTTTCAAAAATCGGGATCGATGGGTCAAACCAACCTAGATGTCTCAGTTATGCTCTGCAATTGCTTTTCTGTGCTCTATGTGGTATGGTTTTCTTTCTCTTTTGTCTCTCTTTTTTTTTCTTTTCATTTTGAACTTTTTTTTTTCTTTTTCTTCTTTTTTCAACACACCTACCCTTTAAGGTAGCATTTCTCCTCATGGTGGTCCTAATACTCGCCCATGGGTAGCTTCACGCTTATTGGTTATAGGTGGTTCAATTCTTTTCTTTAGAGACTCTTCTTTCATTTTCAGCCATACCACACATCATAACATAAGCAAATCAAGATAGACATCTAAGCAAACGGTCATTCACCGACCTACAATTTATTCAACTAGTCACTTTGCCAACTACTCAGGTTTTCACCACTAAGAACCTATAGTGAAGTGCTTACGAGTCTAACATAGATTAATCATTCAAAGTATCAGATAAAAGCACATCAAGGGTTTATCGTTTCTAAGATTTCATCCTAAAGCAAACGATTTCATCATTGGACTTATGTCTAACTATCAAGGACTAAAAACAAACATTTTTTTTCTTCTTTTCCTTTTTTTCTTTTTTTTCCTTTTTTTTTTAAAAGGCCCCCTAATGGTCTTTCTATCATTGCAGTAAAGTTCTCTGTTCCTCGGTTTCCTTTTCCACGATATCCATGTTTGCTAAACTCTTCTTTGACAAGTCTTCTTTTTCCTAACCCAACGGATATCTATGATGGATTTTAAGACACGAGGTTTAACATGATGCATGTATGCATGAGATGCATGGGATGTATGAGACATAATATGCATGGGGTTATCAAAAGCATAAAGGGTGGCCCCAATAGGTCATACAACTATAGTTCGCATGTGGGTTTACGGGAGTGTGGACAAAGGCTCTCATTTGACGAAGGATTACCCACAACTAGGACTCCCCACTCAAAGGTTCAAGCGACCAAGTGAGTGCACCTTTTTTATACCTTACGGTACGTGCCAACGAGTTACGGTGTGTGACTAACTGTAGAATGGATTTCCCGTTGTAGATTCCCCTGAGGGAGGGTGGAGCGAGGCTCTCTTAAGTACCCAAGCCCCTTAGGCTCTTATCGTTTGGTGTCAGGAATAAACAACGAGTCCTCCAAACTAGTCTGTCATGATTAGCTACAAGTAATGATTATCTCGGTGTCTTCACAGCTTTTCCTTATAAAAAGGTAGTGAGTGAAGGAAGACATCGAACCATTACCTAGCCTTAACAATGCCTTTGATTACACCCTTTTCAACTCACTATAGAAACGATTAATTAAAGCACAAATTATACACATCACAAGACATGATTTCGGGGCCAATTCTCTAAAAATCCCCAGTGGAGTCGCCACACTGTAGACAACAGAACCTGGGCGACGCTGTTCTAGGCTCGCGGCCTAGTTGGGAAGTACGAAATAACATGGAGTCACCACCCGGTGTGAACCGGGAAAAAGATTTAAGGCCGCACTCACCCCTCGCAAGGGAAGACCTCAAACCGTTGGGTTCGGAATGGTCCCTTACTTATGTCACTTGTGATGATATAATTTGTGCAATAAACTAACCGAATCTATTCATCATTCATGCTCAAGGGTACTTAGATCTAACATGCTTTCATCCAAATAATTTCACGCAATGTAACGCAACAAGCATATTGAACCATTAAATCAACATGTATAAATCATTACCCAAACGCATCATAAACTAAGAACATGCATAATGGACAACCTAAACATGCTTTAACAAATAAATAACAAACTAAATTAAACCATGCTTTAAATAATAAAAAAATAACCTAAAGACTATAACATGCTCAAATACAAGTTAGGATGAGACGAGATACGTGTGTCTTAAGTGGTACGTGGCATTGTATCCCGAGTGCAGACCATACTACCGTCCATTCGGAATCGGCTATGGAATTTACGTCCGGGTTTCCATCCGATATACCACAAAAGGGAACACATATCCCGCTCATCCAACAATCACATCATGCTTCAAACGACTCTCATGTAATTATATATCAAAATAAATAAAACAAAAATAAAGAAGATAAGTAAAAAGGGTGCCCTCAGGTCTAACCTCTTTTGTCGTCTAAGAAAGGGCGTTACACTTCTGTTGGAAGGGTGAATGATCCGCAACTCTTTTAGTTCACCAACTCAACATCTTTCCTCGCTGTTTTGTTGTTCGGGCTGCTGTTTCAAGTCCGTTTCGCTGCTGCTTCGCTGCCACGTTTCAGGTCACTGTCTTGATGGTTTAGCGGACTATTTTGGGTGATTTTGAAGGCTTAGGGAGGTGCGTTTGTGAGGATTTTTTAGGGAAACTTTATGGAGGTTTTGGGGATTGTTTTGAGCAGTTTGGGGACTGCTCATGGCTCGATTTTGGAGGGCTGTGTGATGTTTTTATGTTGAGTGATTTAAGGGGCTGGTCGTTTGTTAAGGTGGCAGTTTTGTATTCGTTTTATCACATGGAGAGCAGTGTGCTCTTGAATGAAACACGTGAGCGGTTACTAAATAGACGTGAGGCAGTGTGAGTCTAGCTAAGTGGAGAAGTTTTATGGTGCGGTGAGCGTGTGTGTGGTGCATGTGTGGCTACATGATGGGCAGTAAGTGCGTGGGAAGTTGACTGAAGCTAGTGGGCTGGTCGGTTGTGTGCGAGTAGGTGGCAATGGCGTTTAGGCGTGAAGATTATGAGGGTGGCGTGGGCTGTTGAAGCGGCAAAAGGGCAAGGTGGCTTATGTGTTTAAGAGATGTGTAAGGTTGAATGGGCATGGAGGAAATTAGTGTGGCGTGAGTTAGGAGAGGCAGGTGGCTCGTGGGTTATTGTTTGTCGAAGCGGCAAAGTTGATTGGCGAGATGCTTTGTGCTTTTGAGTTGAACGTGATGAGTGGGCGTGAAGGCTGGGTGTTAGGTTTAGGCGTGGAAGCTTGTGTGATTTATTGGCAGTTTAATGGTGAGAATGGAGAGAGGCTAGGCGTGTGGGTATTAGGTTGATTTTGTGAGGACGAGCCAGCCAGTCAGGGTTTGAATGTGTGGAGAGCGGTTATTTTTATAGGCAAGGGGATGAGTTTTACCTTGTTGGGGAGGGAATAGGATTTGTGTGTTTAAGAGGGATATCTTTAATTTAGTATGTGATAGGGAAAATCTTTTAATTAAGGGAAGTGATTTGATTTATTCTTTTTAGTTAAGGATATGATTTATTTAATTTAGGAAGGTGATTTAATTAAATTAGGAATGTGTTTTATTTAAATTAGGAATTTAATTTAATTTAATTTCAAGTTCAATTTAATTTAATTGGTGAATGTGATTTAATTTAATTTAAGTTTAATTTAATTGGTTTTAATTGTTTATTTGTGAGATGTGTTTTAAATATTTTAATTATTTTTGGATGTGATTTAATGGTTTTGGTGTGTTTTTAAACAGATGTCCAACATGCGAACCCGAAGCGAAACACGCGAGTTAACTCTGACAAAATGCTAATTTCCAACGTTACCCTTCCAACGTCCGTTTCCCGCGGCTTTCACAACTAAAGAGGTAGTGTCTCCATGTGAGACTCATCATCGGGCTTATATGCAAAAATGCAATGCCTACAGGGACCTCTCTTCATTTATATATTTATGGTGATCTAATCACAAATGATGAGAGTGCAATTTCCTTGTCACATAGTCAATTTGCTACAACAACAAAATGATCTGTGCAAATAGTGACGCTATGGGTCATTTTGTCCAACATTATCGACCCAGATGGCTTCTATTGCTGCCTCAGCTGCAACAATAACCCGCATTTATTGTTTATTTGGTAACAATATCTTGCTTGGAAGATTTCCAGCTCACTGTTCCGTTATTCAAACTGTATAGTACCGTTATTGTTATCGGTTAGGAAACTTGCAGTAGTGATCCCAATCACTTCAAGTTCTCATTCTCCATAGTTTAAGACATCATCCTTAGTTCTCTAAGATACTAACAGATGTTCTTAATATCAATCCAGTGACTATCACTTGGATTGACCTGTTTGTGACTCCATATGCTCAAAGCGTATGAGACACCAGGTCATGTACATTTTTCAATGTACGAGTTCTCGGAGAGTGTTAACAACTTTAAATCTATCCCAGTAGATCTTTATTCCTAGAATAAAGGATGTTTCTCCCAAGAATTCTACGGAGAATTTTCATAAAAGCCAAGCTTTCACCGATTGTAATATGGGAATATCATTTCCAAGAAATGACATATCATCATTATTTAGGACAGTCACTTTCAGTGCGCTCCCACTAACCTCCTTATATACACAAGAATCATTTCTCGTTTTGAATTAAATCATAAACCATTATGATTACATCAAAACGATAATTCCAAGAACCTAATGTTTGCTTCAATCCAAACATGGATCGAATAACCTGCAAACCTTGTTTGCTAGTTTTGGTACGACAAAACCGTCAGGATGTTATAAACATCCTCCAAAAAGGTTTCCGTTTAAGGAAAGCGATTTTGACGTTCAGCTACCATATTTCATGAATGAAATATGCAGCATCAGCAAGCATTATCCAAATGGATTTATCCATGGCAACAGGTAAAATGTTTCGTTGTAATCGACACAATGTTGATAACAATACATTTTCGCTACAAGCCTAGCTTAGTAGGTTGGTATGTTGCCATCCATGTATGTATTCCTTGAAGACTTATATACTACCAATAGGCACAATGCCTTCTGGTACATCAACTAGTCTCTAAACATAGTTGGTATACATGGAATCCATTTCGGACTTCATGGCACTTTGCCATAATGGGGAGTCGATACCTTGTATCATTTCCTCATATGTAGTCAGTCCGTCTTCCTCAATAAGATTGACATATTTATGAGGTGAGATCAGAAACCCATACCTCCTAGGTTGTTTTCTGACTCTCTTCGACTAACGCGGTTCTTGTGTATTCGAAGATTGTGGTACAGTTTCATCCTTGATGAACTGTTTGTGTTCCATTAAGGACTAGGTGCCTTTGAACAGTATTACTCTGATTTTCATCGAGTTTTACTATCCTCCCACTTACCACTGCATATCGGTATTCCTCTTAGGAAAACCGCATGGCGAGCAACAATTAAATTGTTCTCTTGTGAGTTGTATAAGTACTATACTTTGGTTTCCTTAGGATAACCTACAATTTAGGCACTTATCCGATTTGGGTTCTAGTTTGGTATCATCCTAACATATGCCCAGCATCCCAAATATTCAGGAGTGAGAAAACCCAGTTTCTTTCCTGTTCATATCTAATATGAAATCTGTCAAACGGATTTTCATGGAACCTTATTCAAAATAAGTATTGCACTGTTAATGCTTATCCCTTTGAAGGAAAATGTTAGCTCAGAGCGACTCATGATTAACCTTATCATGTCTAACAAAATTCGGTTTCTCCGTTTGGACACACCGTCGAATTGACGTGTTCTAGGAGAAGTCCTCATTGAAAGAATACTATTCTCTTTCAAGTATCTGAGAAACTTACTGCTTAAGTATTTTCATCATGGTCAAACCGTGATGGTTTTAATACTTTAGCCGATCTGTTTGTCTATTTCGTGTCGAAACTCTAAAAGTTTCCAATTCGTGTTTCATAAGAAACACATAACCATAACGCGATGTAAAGGTCACGAAACATTCATTTCCACATTTAGCCTAGCTAGACATGGCCCCACTTACGTCACTATGAACGAGGGCTAACAGATTGATGGCACTTACACTTTTACCAAGTAAAAGGTATTTTAGGTACTTTACCTAATAAACTAGATTCATAGACATCATTTGAATGGAATCAAATCCATCCTAGTATCCACTCTTTTAAAGTGTGGATATACGAGTCTTGTTTAATGTGTCCCAGACTACACTGCCACAAATAAGTCTTATCTGATCAAATCAGTTTGAGCTATTTGTTCGTCATATTATATGTTTGAGATTTATTTATATTCAAAATATAAATACTGTTACTCACATCTAATGTGTTTATCTCAATATCATCTTTATAAAATAAAACACTTTAGTGTTCTAGAATATAAAGGTATACCCGCAACGGGTTAAACCCTGATATAAAGAAAATGTTTCTAGTCAAACTAGTTACATTATAACAGTTTCCTAATTTAAGTACACACCCGAAGGGTAGTTCCTAAACTTAGGTATCTACGGTAAAACAACGACTTTCGTTCCGTTTCCGATTCGCAGATTAATCTCAATTGAAGTCAGTATCCTGCTCATAGCAGATTCTGTACATCAATGCATATTTATGTATCACACTTAGTATTTAAAATCCAATTTTAATACTAGTAGTGAATATATTTATGACAAACATATTTGAAGTCAGAGCCTTGCTCTTCTTCAATTCCTTCATGTCTGCTTTGTCCATACGGCAGTCACGCTTCAGTGATCCCATTTGGAACAGTTTAAGCAGACATCTTGGGATATGTCCTTTGTCTTCCTAGAAGACAGTAATGATTTTGCATTTGCCCTTTTCAATATCCCAGAAGCCTTTGGCCAAGCCTTGGCCTTCTAGAATATTGAAGTAAGATGCGCCTTGCGCTTCTTGCCCTATTGCAAACTTTGGCTTTGGCTCCTTGAGCATAGCCATTAACTCTCCAAGAGTTTACTATTGCAATTAATGCTTCTAAGATCTAAGTATAGACCTATGAAGATCCTTTAATTTCTTCATCATACTTTAAGGATCTAATCCTTAGTTCTGATTAGGAAATTGAGGAGTCATTTTGACAAGTATAATGGATTAAGCACTAAAGTTGTCATCACATGAATCTTCCAAAGATCATGCTCTATTATTTGCTTAACTCTGGGCTTAGGCCTAATATGTTATTTTATCAAATAAAGTAACTTATTAGTTTCGAGGACCATCTGAAATTTTATTCCCAATTTGAAAATTAAAGTCGTTTAAACACATTTTCCCTAGGATAATGTTTTAAACACTAATCTTTTAATTTAATCTTGATTCTAATAGTCCAACTATTTAATCAACGATTTCAGGTACAATCTAATGTAATGATTACTATAGTCTAACTATATACTTATTACAATTTTATTGGTTAAAATCAAATATATATTGATTACTATAATCCAATTATATAATCATTATAAATGATCGGTAAAATTCAATATATTGATTACTATAATCCAATCATATAATCAACTATAAATGAAGGGTAAAATTCAAAATATTGATTACTATAATCCAATTATATAATCAACTATAAATGAAGTAGTTTGAATACAGTCCAACTATTTAATTAAAACAACAATAAATATTAGTCCAACTAATATATAATTTGTTTGACGAATGATATTTGATTGAGCACGTATGGCAAATAACTAAACGAATATTGCAAATCCAATACTTGCCTCCCACTATTTTTCTGTGAGCCTCTAACCCTCTGTCGAGTACTCGGGAAACCATGTTTCCTAGTGGGCTAGGATCCCGTTAAACAACAAATTGTATGATACTTAACTAGGTAGATCTCTAAGATCAATTGGATCTCATCCAATTCCTAGATCCAGTAGGTGGACATCCAAGTCCGAAACATATATCTTATATATGCCAATATATCAAATATATTAGCTAACATTTTTCCTCTGAATCAACTAAGCCTTGGCTTTGGCACAACAAACTTAATGATCCCAGTTAAGCTGAACGCATTGACATGGAAAGCTTCGTAATCAATGTCGATGGACAAGTGATCTTGACTTTGGCCAACAAATCACGACTTGGACAAGACACCGATATGGAACAAAACTCTCATGATTCAAACACATCCGCAATTGACAAAGGTCTTGACTTTGGCCAACAAACCAATGCCAACTTTGGATCTTGAGTAAGAATCACTCAACGGAAGGAAAAACGCTTAATATGTTTTGAGGGTTTTCGCGTGCAAATTGGCAACCAATTTATTATCTTTGTTAAGGTCTCATCATCATACACCCTTAAACATGCATTCTAAATACATAATAAAGCGCGTATAAATAAATAAATTAATAATGATATGCGGATGGATATGTCACAAATTGTTCCTAGAACAAATCACTCTTTTTCCTCTCCCCGGCTAGAACTATTCTAACTTCTACCCAATTACATAATACAATAAAGAAACCTCATTTACATTGAGGGGAATTGGTGAGAAGAGAAATACAATGAGAAAAAAGATAAAAGGCTGGACACGCAGATCCAATTTAAATAAATTCTAAATTTATTACAATTTCCAAAATTGCCCTCGCCCTTCTAATATCCATCTGATATACATTATTCATACAACACATTCATGTATTCATACAAATCATGTTATTCAATCAATCTAATCCAATTAATTAATCTTTGAATTAATGACCATCCAATGTTCAAACAACGATTTGATTTGCATGAGTCAAACTCGTTTAAGAATAAATACTCAAAATAAGTATTCTTGAATTATATTGAACTACAACTTTAAATCCAATTTATTTGTATTCAATACTAATTCCAATTTAATTCCAAATTAAATATATACACTTACTTATAAGCCTTAAAGACTTGGATTCCAAATCCAATCTTAATGGGTCTCAAAGGCCCAATAACATCCAATGTCATTTTAATTAAAGTCCAATGAGCTTTTAATTAATTCTTAAGGCATGAGCTTTGGCCATAATGGATCAAACTCAAAATGCCAAGGCCCAATAGGAATCACCATATTGCCTACAAATTAATTTAGGCCCATTTGGCCCAATTAAATTCTTTAAAGGGCCAAGTGATGTATTTGGACTTTATGGAATTGGTTTTGGGCCCAATTGGATCCAATCCAAAAGTCCAAAACCAAACTTATTCAAACCAAGCCCATTAAGCCCAAATACACACTTTTAGCCCAATTCTTAATTAAAGGCTTATTAACATAATTATAATATTCCAAATATCACAATTACTTTAATTAAAGTGTATTAGCCATGATTACTTAATTAAACTCAATATTTCCAAAATACCAATTAACTTAATTAATCATGCTTAATCCATCAATTCATGCTCAACACAAATTGAAGCCAAAACACATCATTTCATGCTCAACACAAATTGAATCCTAAATTCATCATTTCATGCTCAACATGCTCTTTGATTTTAACATAAACATTATTGACTTTGATTCTAATCCAATCAAACCAACAATCAACATTTAAACATGCATTTAAACACATCATTTCATGTTACAAAAATTAAAAAACATGCAGTCCACTGCACAGTGAATTCGGCCATGCTAAGATTTTTGTAGATTTTGATCCAATCAATTTATCTCAAATCTAATCATGCACAACTCTAAGTTAACATAATCTAAGCATGCTCAAAGCATCAATTTGAAGAAATCATGCTCAAAACACAAAAGCCCCAAATTTTAGTCTCATGAACCCTAAAATTTTCATGCATAAAATTGGCTCTGATACCATTGTTTGTGTTCCTAGAACATGCCAAGGATCTAATAAGCATGAAAAGGTGTTCATAATTCAAAATAAGTTGCGGAATATACTTACAATGAACGGATTTGAGCTTTAAAATTTTGAGAAGAGATCTCCAAGATCCAAGCTTTGAGTGATGATTCCAACTCTTGAAGTAGTTTCCCTATCACCTTAGTTGATTTCTCTAAGTGTTAGCTTTGTTGATTTTGCAACAAAATCAAAGAGAAGGGAGGAAGAAGCTCACTCCCAAAATGGAGTCTTCTAGGGTTTTCATTTTCCAAAATGTGTTACAAGTGTGAAGAGTGAAGAGAGAGAGAAGGCTTTTTGCTTTTGTTAAAAGGTTTTACCCTTTTACCCAAAACCATGTAGTTGGGGTAATTTGGTTTCACCTAAACCAAGTGGTTGGAAAGTAAGTGGTTTTGGCATAAATGCCAACCACTTTCCAACCACCACTTCACTTGTGTGATATGTGTGAAGTGGGCCCCACCATTTTGAATTCAAAATTCAAAATGTCTCTACGAACATTTGCCGCGGCTCGGATCCGTTTAATCCGATTAAACGAACTTTCGTCGCTAAATAATTAAATCTAATTTAATTAAATAACGATGCCTCACAAATATATTACGAACGTCGTTTATGAATTAATTCTAAATTAATTTGTTCGTTCGTATTAAAGTCCGACTTTAATTTCGTAACGAAATCCAATTCATATTAATATATCCGATATATTAATTTTAGCCCATACGAATAAATTAAATAGAAAAATCAAATTTAACTATTAAATTTATTTTACCGATTAATTCCAAATTAATCGCGTTCTCTCTCTTCCGAACACATTTAATCCCAGATTAAATAATACCTCAATTAATCCCAGATTAATTTTCTCCATCTTAATTAATCTCAGATTAATTCTAATTTAAATCAACTGTCATCGGTGAATCTTTGGGAAGCGACCCAAGAGATCCCTGGATATGTTGGTAGTAAATACGGTCATCGGATTATCCGAATACGTGCGTACCTCGTACCACGTGCTTACCGATTTACAAGACATGGTTGGCTTCTAGCAAAGCACCGTGCCTACCCAATTCTCCAGAAATATTCTTACTGGAATATATAATCTATGTCAGGTGTAATATACGTAGTATTATGTATTGCGATCCAGTATCGAATGTCACGTGCTAGGCCTGGGGCTGGAATGTGTCTGCCCCGTACGAAGCACATGTCGGATGTCTGGTAACTAGTCTCTATAATCGGATGAACATGACCTAGTCATATCATCCCGATGACTGCAGTACTTAATAGCACTAGTTCCGTATCCTACGTGACATCATCTCCACTATGACTGGAGTGATACTTCCGTCTTGACATCACACCCAATACACTACGATTCTCAATATACCCGGCAGAGGCGTACACAGAACCGGTTAAAGCCCTGGACGACCAAAACCAAAGCATATTGATTGTCGCAAGTATTAGCGGTGCAAGTCTCAGGTTAAGACCAAATACACCTACCCTGATGTCGGACTTCCATAGACACATAGTCATACTACCAATGGAATTCCGAGGGGTCTATCCAGAGCGAAGCTGTTTTCCGTACCATCGGTAAACACAACCTCCTATCACACTTGCATAAGTATCCAATACTTAAATATATGAGAACTATGTCATTGTGCTCCCACAACGCGCACAAGTGTAATACTAGTCTATTCCGCATTATCGATGTCCAATCTCGATAATACTACGACTAGGGATTATTTAATGATTAATCCTTCATGGACTGATACTGTCTCATATCATCTCAATCCAGGAACTAATCATAGGGACCTCCTATCATTTATACATCTATGTGATCTAATCACAAATGATAAGAGTGCAATCTCTTTGTCACATAGTTAATTTGTACAACAACACCATGATCTGTACAAATAGTGACGCTATGGGTCATAATTGTCCAACATCGTCTGTGTCGCGACGCGAGCTTGGCGCGTCGCGATGCGATGCCGATTCCAGGGGCAGATTTCCATTTCTTCAATAATAATCCCCAAATATCATTTCACCTAACCACCAACAAAATACTATATCTTCATCACATTCTCATCATCAAATGACACACACAATACCTCATCACCGCCAAATTCTCATCAGTCATACTACATGTTCCAACTAGAGTATGGTAACTAAAATTTATCCAAACATGGGCCTCTTAATCAAATAATCATCAATAACACATGACTATTAACCAACAACATACTACCATCATCAAGTTATTACAACTCAACACCTCAAGGTTTGGGTCATTGATTGCTTACCTTAATTCTATTCTCTTTTTCCTTAACAATGCTATTTGATCATCTTTTTCTTTCTTCTTGAGTTAGCTTGAATGGATTGACTTATT
Organism: Zanthoxylum bungeanum; assembly: GCA_019454045.1. Taxonomy (NCBI): domain Eukaryota; kingdom Viridiplantae; phylum Streptophyta; class Magnoliopsida; order Sapindales; family Rutaceae; genus Zanthoxylum; species Zanthoxylum bungeanum. Next base: position 205,478 of record SKCR01005177.1, on the reverse strand, counting down.
TAACTTCAAATTTTGTGACAAAAAAAATTTCAAACTCTCACTCTTTCTCTTCTCACTCTCACGGTCAAACAAGAAAAATGAGGGCATTCACTTCCTTTTCTTTTATTTACCAATAACCTGTTCAATTTCTCTAGAAAAGTCTAGGTAGTTTTATTATTGGGCTTGGGCTTCACTTTTTCCTTCTTCCTAATTTGTTGTTGGGCTTTGAAGAAATCCAAGAAAAATTGGGCTTGGAATTAAGTGATTGTTCGTTATTCCTAAATCGATCCCGGTAAATTATTTACTAACCCGGAAGAGAAAATCCCAAGCATCACTAGCCGAACAAAATATTTGGGGTCGATACAATCTTACGATTCTAGTTCGAACCAAAGGAACCATCGGGTTCCTCCGGTTCGGTTGGGGTGGAACCCTAACTGAATCGAAAAGAACTGGAACCTTCGGTTTCGGTTCCGAACATTATATATTTTTCAATACACATAGGTAGAATTAATATATATTTTTCAAAAATTATATATCAAAACTACACCGCTTATTATTGTGATTAATATTTCTAAAAAAACGTTAGGTAGTAGACATGGTGGGGAGCACTGGCACCTATGCCTTTTAGGTGGCCCTTAGAAAGACAGATTATCGGTATTGGGTGGTATTAATTTTTATTTAAAAATTTGAAAAAATAAATAAATTTGGTAGGAAAACGTATAGACCCGCTAAAAACCGTCTAGGCAGTCATCTCGAACCACTCAGAACATCCCAATAACTCTACCTAGAACTGCCTAGACCCACATAATTGGCTGACACCATCTAGCAACCGTTATCATGCGTAATAGGAATGGCCAGTTGCCGCCGAGCGTCTAGGATTTTTTTACAACAATGATTTGATATGAAATGATAAAATTATAGTGTATTGAAAAAAATTGATTAATGACAAAAAAATTACAATAAATTATCGTGATTTCTTTTAAAAATTAATTTTTTTCATTAAAATTAAGATTTTAAAATTTTATTAAAAATTATAAAAAAAAATTTAGTGTAAAATTTTCAAAAGTTGTATTTTGAAAGAAATGAAATCTATAGCAAACAGAACCCTGAATTGGCACCTGACCTATGAGAATAAGATGACTGATAGTTTTTGATCAAAATAGATTAGCAAGTGTTCTAATCGGTAGTGTCTGGCAGTGGATCATTTAGTCCACGCACAGGTAGCCGGCTGTTTATGGTGGTCAGAAACTATCAAACCTTGACTGTAACTCTAATTGAATCAAAATTTCTAAATCCTATACCGAATTGACCTCAATTTTTGAGAACCTAACCCAAATTAATATCAACTTGACATAAACTAATCCTAATTAACTTTAATTTGCGAAATTCGATTCCTAAACCTAATAGACCCCAATTTCTAAACCTAATTAAATAAAATAAAACCGCCTATACCAGAGGTGCTAAACAGTCCCCACCATATACCGGGTAGTGTTTTTTAGGAACATTAAAAAAAAAAAAAAAAAAAAAAAAACAAAAACAAAACCAAACCTTTCCCTAAAAATTTATAATAAGGGTGTCGAGTAAGGCCCAATAAATTACGCGTAAACCAGGATCCAATAAGGCCCAACGCGCGTAGCGCATGTAAGACCATCATAGTTTGACTTCTGATAAAAAGTACTCGGAGTCGGAGCGAGGGTTTTATTTTTATTCTCCAGAAACTGAAAGAGACAACGACAAATGAAGAAACGGTAAAATTTTTGAAGCGTATATTTGAGCAATCCTCTGCCAGTGGCAGCAACAGCAGAAGAGATATAAGTTACGATTCTAATTACTGTATGCTCTCTCATCTTTCATTGATTTTATAATATAAATTATTCGAATTTCCTCTTGTTCTCTGTTAGGGTTTCGTTGCTAATCTTGGGTTTTGATTAGATACGATACGCGGATATGTTTATAGTTCTTTTGAATTTAATATCGTTTCGAATAATTTTCTGTTGATTAAGTATTCTTCTATTTTGTTATTTAATCTGGTTTTAGGGTTTATGATTTTCTTGAAATTACGTGTATTGCAGCGATAATTATGGACGAAAATCAAGTTGATGTTAAGGACGAGGTGGCAGAAGTAAGTTATTTACGTTATAAAAAGACTGATAGAAAGATTTATTAACTTTTATGAAACTCTGTGTTTTTAGGGTTTTTAGTTTTATTTTTGGGAGTTTCTTGAATTGAACATGTGTAGGATCTGAATAAGTGATTTGAAAAATACCCATACTTTTAATGATAATTTTTTAGCAGAATTTTTAAGCGGAATTTTCATACTGTTATAGTTTAATAGTTTGTTTATTTGTTGTTTGAGTTACTGTGATATGTTTTTGGTGAGTAATTTCTTTTTTGCAGCTTGCCCCTTTCGATCCTACTAAGAAGAAGAAGAAGAAGAAGGTCGTAATTCAGGATCCTGCAGATGATTCTGTGGACAATCTGGCTGAGAAAACTGAAACTTTATCTGGTATCCTTACTAGAGTACCAACTATTTCTTTATTCTTATAATTATGATTACTTCTATTATCTTTCTAGGAGTGAATTGGCTACTGACTACTGTTATTTTATTTATAATAGATTAGAAAATTAAATCACCGCTTTTTATTTATTTTTTTATTTGCAGTGTCTGAGGGGCTTGAAAGTACTTTTGCTGGTTTGAAAAAGAAGAAGAAGAAACCTGTAAGTTGGAAGATTTTTAGAGCATTTGGCTTATCCTTAAATGTGACAGTGCTTTCAAGTTTCAACAGTAACTGATATGCAATGTTTTGTGTCAACTGCAGGTAGAAAGCAGTCTATTGAATGATGAGAGTGGGGATGCAGGGGAAGATTTGGATGGTAAGAAGTTGCATGTATTAAATTATATTTGTGTTTTAAATCCACATACTGATTTTAATTTACCGTGTTTTATGAAATCTGGGAGATTGCTAATTTATTGCCTTTGCCTATTTAGGTTATGTAGGTGAGGATGATGAAGAAGAGGAACAAAGTGGTCAACAACAGCGTTTTCCTTGGGAAGGGAGTGATCGGGATTATGAATATGAGGAGGTATACTGCTTATTTCATTGTAATTGAAGTTCTATTTTTTCAAATCCAATTATTTCTTTGTTGAGTGGCTTTATATTTCTATTGATGTATTTAGGAGTTTCAAAAGATGGAAATCCTTCTGATTAAGGATATACATAAATAGTGATTTAGTTGGTTGATGGTGTAATGTATTAAAGAAATAGGAGTACATAAATTAACAGAAACAGAATATAATAGTAAAATAATGTCAATACTCTTGATATTTCACTTTCATCGTCTTCTACTCCCATGTACTGTTCTAATTTTTATCAACCAAATGGGGTCTACATTCGGAATATCATATATCATAGCATCATTGCATCAAATTTAATGTGTTTGCTCCAGTGTTTAAACATACGTTTCGAGGCGGCCGCCTCGGACCGCCTCTCACCGCCTCACGGCGTCGGCGCCTCGAGGCGGCCGCCTTATACGCCAACAACCGAGGCGGCCGCCTTTCACCGATGAGGCGGCCGCCTCAGGCCGCCTCACGCAGACTCGGCGCGAGGCGGTCCGAGGCGGCCGCCTCGCGTTCTTGTGCCATTTTTTTATTTTTTTTTATTTTTACCATTGAAACGACGACGTTTTGGGGGTGCCAAAACGTCGTCGTTTTGACTTCTTTATAAAAAAAAAAAATAAGCGTAAAATCATTTTACAAATTCATTCCATCTTCATCTAGAGTTTCTTCTCAGCATCGACGCATCTTCTCAATTTCGTCTAGGGTTTCTCGTCTCCGCATCGACGCATCAGCTTCTCGACGTGTCTTCTTCAGCTTCTCGGCGTTTCGTCTTCAGCTTCTCGGCGTTAAAAAATAATGCAACTTATATAATCAAATTAAAAAATAATTCAACTTATATAATCAAATTAAAAAATAATACGACTTTATGTTATTTGTTAGGGAAAGGGAAAGGGAAAGCTCCACAATTAGTGGATGAAGACAATACAAGTGAGAAGGTTCTTTGGATGATGACCCATCTGATGATGACATAGATTGACCCAAGCTTCATGCCGCTAGACACTAATGATAGTTTATTTAAGGATTAGTTATCAATAATTTTTTGAACATACTATGAATTATGAAGAAAGTAATGTATTTTGGATTACTTATCAATTGTTTTTTGAACATATTATGAATTATGAAGAAATGAATGTATTTTGAATTATTTTTCCGATTTCCGGATCGATGCGCCCGCCTCACCGCCTCGAGGAGGTCCGCCTCGCGCCTCAATGGCCGGCCGCCTCGAGGCGCCGCCCCGTATTTTTAAACATTGGTTTGCTCAACTTTGCTGTTCAAAGTTTTGAAAATGTTTATGTGCTGTTTGAAAATCATACTCTCTGTTGTGTTAAGGTGTTAATCCATTTGTTTTCCTTTGCTTGTCATGTGCAGCTTCTTGGTAGGGTCTTTAACATCCTCAGAGAGAATAATCCTGAACTTGCAGGAGATAGGCGTAGAACTGTTATGAGACCTCCGCAAGTTCTTCGTGAAGGAACAAAGAAAACTGTTTTTGTCAATTTCATGGATCTCTGCAAAACGTATGTTTCATTTATTTGCCTACATTTTTCTATTTAAATTCCATTTTCTTTTACATTCTATTACATGTGAACGCTTGAGATTCAATTTTGTTTTAAACTACAGTTTTCTTGTTTCTGATTGTATAAACAAAAGTGCCTAATAAATTTTTATTCCTCTTTTCTTTGGTAAATATATATAGAATGCATCGACAGCCAGACCATGTCATGACATTCTTGCTTGCTGAATTGGGGACAAGTGGATCGCTTGATGGACAACAAAGATTGGTTGTGAAGGGTCGTTTTGCTCCCAAAAATTTTGAAGGGATACTGCGTCGATACATCAGTAAGTATTTTTTAATCAAATTTTGTACTTAATATATACAAGTCAGTGGTTTGGCCTCTTGCAGCGGAAGCAAGAGGTCAAGGCTCAAGGGTGCAATTCAATCCCCCTCGGACTAACCTTGGACTTTGGAGGAGAAAAGTATAATTTGAGGGAGGGATGGAGGTGTGGTGCACGGAATGCACACGTGTTGGAGAGAATTGTTACTCTTTTCTTTATTAAATTTAATATTTCTACGTTTTACTTTCAGATGAATATGTTATTTGCCTTGGGTGCAAAAGTCCTGACACAATACTTTCAAAGGAGAATCGTCTCTTCTTTCTCAGATGTGAGAAGGTAAAAAGTTCTTGTACAATCATTATTTAATATTTTGTGCCATTCCACTTTTCTCTTTTTAATAGATGCATGACTAATAAATATGGTTCTTAGTAAGAGATGTGATCAGCTTCTGATTATGTTTCATGTTTATCTTGTTCAAAGTATGCAATTGACGAACTCTAGTGTGGTCTGAAATTTCGGAAGATAAAAGTGTGATTTTCTGTTTTCATTGTCATTGTTATTGATATAATTGAGGCTTTCGTATTTGATGCTTGTGTAAATCTTCCATTAAGGTGGCCAATGATGACTTAAGAACTGCCTACATTGTCTGATTGTTTATTCAATGACTGAGATTGAATATTTGTTGAGGCCTACTTTGTGAATTGAATACATTTATCTGTAAGGTGCTGGAACAATGACTTGCATCTGTGCCTGAAAATTGTTCTCTTGAGTTTCTACTTTTCATTTTATCGCCAAGTCACCTGTTGAGGATGCTACGTTTATTGGACATTGCCATACATTTTCAGCTGTCTATTCAGTGAAAGAGATATGTAGTTACTGATGTTTCCTTGGATGACCTTTTGCTTTTAAAATGGATATTTCTTTTCTAGAACACAAAGGGATTTTTTTTGGGGAAAAGAAAATTCTTACACTTGTGAAGTGATTTGTCATTGTTTTTCAGTTGATTTATGTTCCACCGAGTGGCCTATGATGTAAAGATTGCCCACATTGTCAGATTTTGTTATCTCTGACTGATAAATAATGCATGTCTGAGGCCTTTGCGGTAGTTTTTCTGATGATATTGTTTCTTCTCATCTGCGGGAGGTTCTTCTCATTTTAATAGTGTTATAATTTTCTTGATGACTCATTTCCATAAGATTAGGGGTAGTTAATCTATAATTCGGACGGGGATGGATATTTTGGACATGCATGCCCATTTGAATGTGCTGTTTGCTTAATTGTTTGAGCTTTATTCGTTACTCTCATTCTTGCAGTGTGGCTCAGGACGATCTGTTGCTCCTATCAAAGCTGGTTTCCAGGCTCGTGTTGGCCGCAGGAATGCTGGAACCTGATCTTGCTGCCTCTTTTCCACCCTGCATTTTGAGATTAAGCTGTTTCCATGTTTACCTTATGCATTTTAAAATTAGCATAGTCAGTTTGTTTATTTAGTTTTGACAAAATTAATCCACTCAAATGAATGAATGGTTGAGATTCAGGATTGAGGAGTAATTTGGTTGACATTTATAATTTTGTTTATTTTGAACGTCTTGTATATAATATTAAGCATCAGCCTGCAAAACTTCAATCAACATTAGCTATAACTGACATGAAATTAAATTAAGAAGAAAGTTGCAATGCATGCATTAAGCTAGAGAAGATTGATTGACATATCATGCCTACATGTAAGCGATAAACAGTGGATTTGAATGGAGTATAATATTAGGGGGAAAAGGGTTGAATGTTGACAGGTCAGCTTACAAAAGATGATTTTAGTTGAAGATAAGAAAAAATATTTACTTCGCGTGTCATAGAGTTTTTTGAGCTTAGAAGTTAAAACTCCTATTTTTACTATAATACATATAAGCGAACTTAAATTTTCAATCAATTCTCTACCAAACGGTGCATTAACGCTTTAATTCACAAAATCAATTCATTTTTTGTTTCGGAGCAATAAAAAGTATTTTTAAATAATTTTGACATGGGTTGGATGTTAATAAGATGGACATTATATATATCAGTCACGCTTATGTGGAGTTTATGTGGATTGTAACACTGATAAAGATAATTTCTTATCTTTTAGCTCCATGTGCACTTTATGTGGATTGTAAGAAGTGGACCTTCAAAAGTCATTTGCCATTGTAAAGTCGTTGGTCTAACGGGTCGCATTTGTCGCTAGTTGTAACACCTAAAGTGTTAAAGCATGTACAATACGTTCATCATGGTCATGTATGCGATGTTTATCGTTCGCCTATTATGTATGCATGTTGGCCGAGGCTACGGCCCAAGTTCACGAGCATTTAGAAGCATTTTGCATTCATTTTCCCCATATTCCAATTCTGGAACCGGTATATCGGCATACCGATGCTCCTGGACCCAAAAACATAGCCTCCGGAACTGGTATGTTCCACATCGGTCTCAAATACTGGTATACCGGTGAGATGTCAGCCTTCCCGGTCACTAAACAGATCATCAGTGTCTCAAATCTTCGATATTTTGCATCAGACACCGGCATATCGATTAAGGGATCGGCATATCGGTCTCAACGAGTATAAAAACAAAGCAACTCTTTTCATTTTTAGTTTTGTTTTCTCTCAAGGGTTCGAATTTTTGCCCTTTCCAAGTCAAATCTTGAGCATTTTCATGTCTTTCAAGCACTAAGAATATCAAGCAAGTCCATAATCTTCATTTTTATCATGTATTTCTCATCATTTCATGATTTCCCTTAAACCCCCAAAATTGGGCATTTCGTTTTCAAGGTTCAATTTGAAATGTACACTTTTCAATGTTCATCACACCCCAACCAGCTTATTACTAGTTCCTAGTAATGTAAGCGAAAATTAAAAAGAAAAATTATTATCCAAGTTATTAATTGTTTTATTTCTTTCTAAATTATCAAATAAGTAAATTCTCATGTACTTTTTACTCTTCTTCCATACACACATAAGATAAAGTATAAATCAATTCATTGTGCCCACAATATGTTGGGATGTATGCCCTAGAGCTACATGTGATGTAAACGGTTTCATGTGTTTTGAAATAAAACGATGCATTATTCATTTATCAAATTGTTTGTTTATTTTTCGTATATTATATATCTTCGTAAATACCGTAGATTACTTATGTACCTTCAGACTTAGTGTATGAGTGTCATACACCAGAGGATTTAAGTCTGAAGTTAGTAATCTTAAATAGTCCATAGAGAGCAAACAAAGCGGTTACTTTGTTTGTGGTTTATCTATAGCTGCGGTCCATTCTATATTTGTATGGCGATCTTAATCTGGATCGTCTATGTAGAGACATGAGAATGGAGACACCTTGTATGATACGATCATATAGGACTGGACCCAGATAAAAATGACATTCTTATAATATCCGTTAAGCAAAGAAAGTCATTTCAATCTACTTGATGGTCATATATGAATTGATCTTAATCTTGAGTGTACTACGAACTCCTGCATGGCATGCCGTGTCCTTTGATTTACAAAGGTGAGGTTGGTGTAGCAGTCCCGACCAATAGCTACGTACTTTGGGGGCACAGTTTGTTTTGTAGCTGGGAACGTTTTACATAGACATGGAGTTCACTCCTTCTTGCGAGAAGTAGATGAGTATCTTTCTTAAGGGTTGATTCGGTACTTGAACGATTTGAGTGCTCAAGTCTTTCTATTACGAACAGAAATATTAATATTCATAATAGTTATAAATAAATCGTTCATTAGAGAATCAATGGTACTTAAGGTAAAAATAATTAGAGGGGTATAACAGACATTATGACCCGGCTCTAATTACAAGATACTTGTGAAGGATCAATTCATATGTAATGACTATATCGATGGACAACGACTTAGTTCGACTTAATATTTCATCTGCGGCAACGAGAGTGCAACTTCGGGTTTTTAGTGGAATAACCCGGAGTTAATAATTCGGAATATCTAATTAAGAGCTTAATTAATATTTCGAGATTATTGGAGCTCGGAACCGTGGGTCCATTTGGTCCCCGTGCTAGCTCGATTTACTATAGCGGATTTAATATAATTGGATAGTCTAATTATATACTCACAAAAGAATAAATATTATTAATATGATTAATAATATTAATTATGTCACACTTGAAACTATACATTAAAAGTTAATGTATGGTATTAATAATTATATGATAATTATTAAATATAAAATATTGAATTATATATATGATATAATTTAATAAGGCTAAGATTGTAATTTCTATATTATGGGTTTTGGAAACCCTTGATTTAATTTTGGAAGTAATGACTTTCAAAATATTAATCATATATTTAATTTGTAACATATATTGACTTTATGGAAAGTAAATAATATTGTTACAAAATTAATGAAGAAATAAAGGGCATGGCCGAATTCCTTGATGTATAAGGAAAATGATTTGTTTATTTTTGAAACAAAATTTAATCAAAAATCCTAGCCTTGGCCGAATTCCTTGGTGTATAAGGAATAAGATTTGTTTATTTTGGAAACAAAATTTAATCCAAAAATCCTAGCCTTGGCCGAATTCTACCTTAGGGAGGGGATTGGTTGTTTTGTTTGAGTGAAACAAAATTGACCTAAGTATAAAAGGAAAACTTGATTTTCTTTTGAAAGGCTCTCATTCCAAACCCTAGCCACCTTCTTATTCTTCACAATTCTCTCAAAAGTTGAGAAACAATTTTGAAGAACAAGAATAAGAAAAATATTATTAGTGTGTGATTTAATCTCTAAAATGTTTAGGGATTTGTTTGTGTGTGTAGCCCACACTACTTTCCGTTGGTAACGATTCATAGCTCGGAAGATCTTGTGGCGTTGAACAAAACATATTATTCTTTTCATCTCCATCTCACGGCATTGAGACAATTTTACTGCCCATTGCCGTGAATCACTTGGTTGATTCGGGACTCAATTTGTTTCGTTTTAATTCGGGTTTTGGGAAACACCTTGGGGACTTTTTGGGGCTGAGTTAGGATTGTTTTTTAGTGGAAAAATCAGACCTAAAATGCTACAGCAGGTCACGCAAATCAGGGGTTGGTTTGGGTGCAGTTCACGTGTGTAACGTGTGTAAAACAGTCCAATAATTCACTGCAGTTCGGGGGCTGTTCGGGGACTGTTTCACGCGCATTTCGGGGTTGAGATCTTGTCCGAAACAGAAGCAAAACTTCAGTATAAGTGCTGGTTCCATTCGGCTTTAAGGAAGGGAAGACAGAAAAAATTTTCAAGGTCGATCCGTGTGCCTAATCGCTTCCGCTGCGCGAGGAAAGCGTTTCCTACAATTGGCATCAAGAGCGAGGTTGAAAAGTGTTCTTAACCCTTCACTTTTTCATTTAAAGTTTCTGTTTTTAATATATTTATATGAGTTATAAATATGATATGCATGTTTAAATGAGTGGGTACATTGTGATATTCATATAATGAATGGTTTTGTTATTTCATGTGATGAATGGATTTTGCATTGGTCGTAAATTTTTCCGGCTCTTATTTTTGTAGTTGGTTTTGTTTTTGGGATGTAAGGCCATAAGGCCATTGTTTACATTTGTTGTAATTTTAATTTTCAATGTATAGTTTCAATTTTTTGTAATTTGGAGCACCGAAGTCGCAAAGGGAGCCAGCACCACTTTGGAGCGGGATTTGAAGACCAAGGAATGCCTTGGTGAAACTCTTGTACTAATTAGATTAGTATAGGAAAAATAAGAGCCCGGTCAATGCAAAATAATTTTTTTTTGTTATATGTATGTTTATTTCGAATTGTTTGAATAACATGTCATATAGCTTAGGGTGCCCACTCATGCATTTTACTTGCCATAACATGTCATAGATGCATTATCATTATAGACATAAAATTATGATTTTATGTAATTTAAAATGTTTAAGTTAGAAAATGATATGCATGAAAATCAATTAATTAGATTAATTGGATTTATGGTTTAAAATTTGAATTCTAATATATTGGGCTTAATTAATGCATAATAAATTCCATTGGTATATAGGATGGAAACCCGGACATAAATTCCATAGCCGATTCCGAATGGACGGTAATATGGTCTGCACTCGGGATACAATTCCACGTACCATTGGATTTTATGACGCACTAAGATTTATTAAAATGTTTAATTATAATTTTTGACCATTTAGAATTCCATGATTTTAGACCCTTAAGTACCTAGTATTTTAAGAGTTAAAATATTATAGCTCACTTATACCACTCTAATTAAATTAGTTTAATAGAGTAAATCTATTAGTAGAGACTAATGAATTTTTAGTGACACAATTTTAATTGTTAAAATTGATTAGCTCACTTATGACAAACTAGTGTAAATAATAATTATGATTTAGCCGCCATAAGTTTATCCACATTAGTTAAAATAAAATATTAGATATTTTAGATAGAAACCTTAATTTTTAAAATAGTGAGTGGGAGAGGGATATACGACAGTATATCCCGCGATCTCCGTTGTTAGTCCAAAAACGTGAGATTCAAAAGGCGCCTCGAGACGGCTTTATTTTCGTCCCCTACAGATGGTGTCCATTTTGGGTCAATATCAGGTTTGGGTTCCGAGAGGATAGGGAATCTAGATGTATCTTGTGAACTGACCTACCCTAAGGCGGCACTTCACTCGTTAAGTTAAAGAATCCCGAAACGACGGGTTACACTCACAAAGGAATAATTAACTGTTAATAAAATTAATTGATCGAATAAAACGGTAGTTGTTTAATATAGGAATAAGAGTTATTCCCGCATATATTGAATTGACTGAGATTTTCTCGATCTATCATGCGAGTACTTGACCTACCCTACGGCGGCACTTACTTGTGGGGTGATAGATTTCCGTGGCATAGTAATTCTCTTAGGTTTCTAATTCATTATTCATGGTTCATGCATCATGTTTAATTTTATGCTAAAATTATTTGATGATTTTAATATGCGATGAATGAATGTTAATGCATGTTTATTTTATATTTCAGCTATGGTTTCTCCAATTATTTCCATACTCTCAAACGACAAACTAACGGGAGAAAACTATGTTAAGTGGAAAAGTAACATGAACGCTATCCTGGTCTGTGAAGAGCTAAAATTTGTCCTGACGGAGGAGAGTCCTCCCGAGTCGGCCAGAAATACTGGCCAAGCTGTGCGCGATACCTACCAGAAATGGGTCGCAGTAAATGAGAAAGCCCGCTACTACTTGTTAGCATGGATGTCTGAGGTTCTTGCTGCAAAACATGAACCTATGGCTCTAGCATCTCAGATGATGGAGTCATTGCAGGGCATGTTTGGGCAACCTTCAGAGCGTCAACGCCATGAGGCCATGGTCTCAGCAATGACTGCTAGGATGAAGGATGGGACATCAGTCCGAGAGCACGTCTTAAGGATGATGACTTATCTCAACACTGCTGAAACCCATGGAGCTCGTATTGATGAGCGTAACCAGATGACCATGATTATGGAAACTCTTCCGAAGAGTTTCCTGCAGTTTAAAAGCAACTATGTTATGAACAAGTTGTCTTTTACTTTGACCCAACTACTTATGAGCTCACCGATTACGAGTCCATGCTTGTGGATCCTCGTAAGTCTAGTGCAGAGGCAAATGTTGCCGAGTCTTCTAAATCTGCAAAGAAGAAGAAGAAAAGTACTGGAAAGGCTAAGGGAAAGCCCATGAAGAAGAAGAACAAGAAAGGCTCCAAGGATGCCAAGCCCAAAGGAAAATGTTTCCACTGCAACAAAAATGGGCATTGGAAAAGGAACTGTCCTAAATACCTTGCTGAGCTAAAGGAGAAAAAGGAAACAGGTAAATATGATTTACTCGTTATTGAATCTCTATTAGTGGAGGATGATAAATCCGCTTGGATTGTTGATTCTGGAGCCACTAACCATGTTTGTTCTTCTTTGTAGCTACTTGATTCATGGAGGGACCTTGCTGAAGGTGATTACACCATGAGGGTCGGGACAGGGGATGCCGTTTCAGCAATAGCAGTGGGAGTTTCCAGTTTAAATTTTATTAATAATAGTTATTTAAATTTGAACAACGTGTTATTCATTCCTGGTTTTCGCAGGAATTTGATTTCTGTTTCTAAACTTTTGGATGATGGTTATTCAGTTTCTTTAAAAACAATTTAGTTATTATTGGTAGAAATGGATTAACTATATGCACAGGAAACTCAGAAAATAACTTGTATGTGTTAAGACCATTAACACATAGGTCACTGCTCAACGCTGAAATATTTAAGGTTGAGAAACCTAAAACAAAACGGCCAAAGATTTCTCACGATGACACATACCTATGGCATCTTAGACTTGGTCACATCAACCTTGACCGGATAAATAGATTGATAAAGAACATAGCCTTAAACCAGTTAAAGCTCGGGACTTTACCAGTTTGTGAATCCTGTTTAGAAGGAAAAATGACCAAGAGACCTTTTACTGGAAAAGGTTTAAGAGCCAGTCAACCACTTGAGCTAGTACATTCGGACGTCTGTGGACCGATGAATGTAAGAGCCCGAGGTGGTTATGAATACTTCGTCACATTCATTGACGATTATTCAAGATATGGGTATGTCTACCTAATGCTTCACAAATTAGATACCTTTGAAAAGTTCAAGGAGTATCGTGCTAAGGTTGAGAACCAATTAGGTAAGACAATCAAAACTCTACGATCAGATCGTGGAGGGGAATACCTCGACAGAGATTTCGAGGAATTCTTAGTTGAGCATGGGATAGTATCCCAGCTCACAGCACCTGGAACACCACAACAAAATGGTGTTACAGAAAGGAGAAATCGAACCCTACTAGACATGATGAGATCTATGTTTAGTTATAGCTCACTACCTAGTTTATTATGAGGATATGCACTGCAAACCGCAATGCATATCCTTAATGTAGTTCCATCTAAGTCTGTTCCTAAGACTCCCTTAGAGTTGTGGAATGGTCGTAAAATTAGTTTACGACATTTCTGCATATGGGGGTGTCCAGCACATGTGCTGAAGAATAAGACTACAAAGTTGGAGCCACGTTCTCAGGTGTGCCTATTTGTAGGCTACCCTAAGGAGACTAGGGGTGGATTCTTCTACAGTCATGATGATAATAAAGTATTTGTATCGACAAATGCTACGTTTCTAGAGGAGGACTATATGAGGGAGTTGAAGCCTCGTAGTAAAATATTACTCGAGGAGTTACTTACTGGTTCGACCAGGACGCCATCGTCAACGAACGTTGACAAATACATAGCACATTCGACATCTGATAGTCAGATGCTACCCAGTCAGAATGATCTACCACCTAGACGCAGTGAGAGGGTTGTACGACAACCTGATCGCTACCTAGGGGTTGGAGAGGCACAAGTTGTCGCCTCCAGCGTTGGCATAGATGATCCATTGACCTATAGTAGTGCAATGGATGATTCTGACAAAGAGGAATGACTCAAAGCCATGAACCTAGAGATGAAGTCCATAAACTCCAACTCGGTCTGGGAACTTGTAGACCAACCTGATGGGGTGAAACCCATAGGTTGCAAGTGGATCTACAAGAGGAAGAGGGGATCAGATGGGAAGGTACAGACCTTCAAGGCTAGACTAGTGGCCAAGGGTTATACCCAGAAAGAGGGAGTTGACTATGAGGAAACTTTCTCGCCAGTAGCTATGCTTAAATCCATCCGCACTCTTCTATCCATTGCCGCATATTATGACTATGAAATTTGGCAAATGGATGTCAAGACTGTATTCTTGAATGGCAATCTTGATGAAAGTATCTATATGATACAACCAGAAGGATTCATCGCCCAAGGTCAATAGCAAAAGGTTTGCAAACTGCAAAGGTCCATTTATGGACTCAAGCATGCATCTCGATCTTGGAATATAAGATTTGACTCAATAATCAAGTCTTATAATTTTGAGCAGAATGTTGATGAGCCTTGTGTATACAAGCGCATCATTGACGGGAAGGTGGTTTTTCTTGTTTTATACGTTGATGATATTTTACTCATTGGGAATGATGTAATGATATTATCAGATGTGAAAAACTGGCTAGCTGACCAATTCCAAATGAAAGATTTGGGAGAGGCCAGTTATGTTCTTGGGATCCAGATACTTCGGGATCACAAGAAACGATTGTTAGCTATGTCTCAGGCATCCTATATCGACAAGATCTTTGTGCGATTAGGGATGCAGAATTCCAAGAAAGGCAATCTGCCTTATCGGCATGGAATTCACTTGTCGAAGGAACATTCTCCTAAGACACCTCAGGATGTTGAGGAAATGAGACATATCTCATACGCCTCAACATTTGGTAGTCTCATGTATGCCATGTTATGCACGAGATCGGACATATGTTTTGCAGTGGTAGTAGTCAGTAGGTTTCAGTCAAACCCAGGATTGGATCACTGGGTGGCTGTGAAACACATTCTCAAGTATCTTAAAAGAACGAGAGATTATATGCTTGTATATTCCGGTGAGGATATTGTTGGTCTACTCAAAGCTTCCCAAGATCATTTATCAAGCATGAAAAAAGTGTAAATACAATCATAGGAGGTGCAGAATAACTTACAATGATCGGTAGAGATGCTACGAAGAACAAAAACGAACTTCAACTTTCTACCTTCTCCAAGCTCGGCAGTGGGCTACTCGGTGTGGGGACTGCTCGGCAGTGGCTTGTCTTCCTCCTCCAAGAATCGGCCATGGATGTCCTTTGAAGCTCCAAGATTTGTGACAAATTTCCATGCTCACGAACTCACTGCCCTATCACCTTGGTATGCCTCATATGGTGTGCTAGCACTTTAGATCTTGCAACAAAATCATTTGCTTCTCCATTGTTGCTTGGTCAAACCAGAAAACAGAGGAGAAGAGGCGTGAGAGAGAAGAAGAAGTTTTGGTTCCAAAATACTGTGAAACCGTGAAGCAGGAGAGAGAGAGGAAAAAGAAAAAATGTATTAGGTTTTTATATTTTCCAAAAATTAATAAACCATTTACTTTTTCAATTTCAAAAAGCAAAGCATTTAATGCTTTCTTTCTTCTCACATCAACTCACATCAATCTATCAAATGTCACATCAATCAAAGTGACATGTGATTTGACGCTTGATGTGACTTGCGTTTGACGCTTGAATTGACTTGCATGCCGCACTCGAATTCGAAATGCGAATGCGCTCGCAAATAATCTCGGGCTCGGGTTCGCTAATTCCAAATTAATGAAATTTCTGTTGCGTCGTAATTAAACGATTACGCCTAGCGAAATCACTAATCACGTCGCTAACGAATTAATTCTAAATTAATTCGTTCGCCAGAATTAAAATCTAATTTTAATTCCGCGTCGAAATCCAATTTCGTATAATATATCAAATATATTATTTTATCGATTAATTCCAAATTAATCGTTCTCTCTCTTTAATTGATATTTTATCCCAGATAAAATATCTCTGTAATTAATCCCAGATTAATTTTCTCTCTCATTAAATTAATCCCAGATTAATTAAAGTGCGAGTCATACGTCATCGGTGAATCTTCGGGAAGCGACCCATGAGATCCCCGGATATGTTGGCAGTAAATTGGGTCGTCGGACTATCCGAACACGTAAGTACCTCATACTACGTTTATACCGATTTACAAGACAAGGTTGGCCTATAGTAAAGCGCCATGCCTACCCAATTCTCCGGAAATATCCTTACAGGAATAAAGGATCTGTATCAGGCGTAATATACGTGGTATTGCGTATTTCTGTCCAGTATCGAATGATCACATGCTAGGCCTGGGGCTGGAATTGTGTCTGCCCCGTACGAAGAACATGTCGGATGTCTGGTAACTAGTCTCTATATCGGATAACTATGACCTAGTCATATTTTCCCGCTGACTGCAGTACTTAAGAGAACCAGTACCGTATCCTACGTGACCATCATCTCCATATGACTGGAGTGACACTTCCGTCTTGACATCACACCCAACACACTACGATTCTCAATATACCCAGCATTGGCGTACACAGAACCTATTAAAGCCCTGGACGACCGCAACCAAAGTATATTGATTGTCGCAAGTATTAGCGGTGCAAGTCTCATGTTAAGACCAAATACACCTACCCTGATTTCGGACTTCCATAGATACATAGTCATGCTACCAATGGAATTCCGAGGGGGTCTAATCCAGAGCGAAGCTGTTCCCGTACCATCGGTGAAACACAACCTCCTATTACACTTGTGTGAGTATCCTATACCCAAATATATGAGAACTATGCCATTGTGCCCTCACAACGCGCACAAGTGTAATACTAGTCTTTTACGTATTTATCGATGTCCAATCTCGATAATACTCTGACTAGGGATATTTAATGATTTATCCTTCGTGGACTGATACTGTCTCATATCATTCTCTGTCCAGGAACAAATCATAGGGACCTCCTATCATTTATACATCTAGGTGATCTAAGCATAAATGATAAGAGTGCAATCTCCTTTGTCACATAGTTAATTTTTACAACAACACCATGATCTGTACAAATAGTGACGCTATGGGTCATAATTGTCCAACAATCTTCCACTTGGCCTATAGCCAGTCACTCGAGTGCTTGACACCCGAACTATGTACGGTTGGCTCAAACTGTTGAGAAATGCTTTCGTTAGTGGATTTGCATGATTATCATCTGATGCGATTTATTCGATCATCACATCGCCGCGATGTATGATCTGAACGAATCAGATGATTATCGAAGTATGTATCTGGATCGTTGATGAGACTATTAATTCTTTAGCCTGTGCTCGAGCCTAGCTCAGCTGCTAACAGAATTATATCTAATCTAATTAGATTTATTATCGACCCAGAAGGCTTCTATTTCCGCCTCAGCTGCAGCAATAACCCGCATTTGTTGTTTATACGGTAATAATATCTTGCTTGGAAGATTTCCAGCTTACTGTCCCGTTATTCAAACTGTATAGTACCGTTTGCGACTTATAGTCGTTTTTATCGGTTCGGAAACTTGCTACAGTGATCCCAGTCACTTCAAGTTCTCATTCTCCATAGTATAAGAATGTATCCTTAGTTCTCTAAGAAACTAATGGATTTTCTTAACATCAATCCAGTGACTATCACTTGGATTGGCCTGTTTGTGAATCCATATGCTCAAAGCGTATGAGACACCAGGTAACGTACATTTTTCAATGTACGAGTTTCTCAGAGAGTTTTCTCGAAAGCCAAGCTTTCGCCGATTATTATTATGGGAATATCATTTCCAAGAAATGACATATTATCATTATTTTATAGGACAGCCACTGTCAGTGCGCTCCCACTAACCCTCTTATATACACAAGAATCTTTTCGTTTTGAATTAAATCATAAACTATTATGATTACATCAAAACGATAATTCCAAGAACCTATGCCTGCTTCAATCCAAACATGGATCGAATAACCTGCAAACCTTGTTTGCTAGTTTTGGTACGACAAAACCGACAGGATGTTTTAAACATCCTCCAAAAGGTTTCCTTTTCAGGAAAGTGATTTTTCCGTAAAGCTGACATATTTCATAAATGAAACATGCAGCATTAGCAAGCATTATCCAAATGGATTTACCGTGGCAACAAGTAGAAGGTTGAATCGTAATCAACACAATGTTGATAACGATACCTTTTCCGCTAAAAGCCTAGCTTTATACGTTGGTATGTTGCCATCCATGTACGTCTTCCTTGAAGACTTATAAGTACCAATAGGCACAATGCCTTGTGGTACATCAACTAGTATCCAAACTTGGTTGATATACCTGGAATTCATTTCGGACTCATGACACTTTGTCATAATTGGGAGTCAATACCTTGTATCACTTCCTCATACGTAGTCAGTTAATATACCTCAATAAGATTGACATCTTCATGAGGTGAGATCAGAAACCTATATCCCAGGTTGTTTTCTGAATCTCTCAGACATACGCGGTTCTTGTGTATTCGAAGATTATTGGTAATAGTTTCATCCTTGACGAACTATTTATGTTCCATTAAGGAATAGGTACCTTGAATAGTATTACTCCAATTTTCATCGAGTTTTACTATCCTCCCACTTACCACTGCATATCAGTATTCCTCTTAGGAAAACCACATGGTGAGCAACAATCTAATTGTTCTCATGTGAGATGTATAAGTACAATACTTATGGTATCACTAGGATAACCTACAATTGGCACTTATCCAATTTGGGTTTTAGTTTGGTATCATCCAAACGTATGCCTAGCATACCCAAATTTCCAGGAATGAGAAACCCGGTTTCTTTCCCATTCATATCTAATATGAAATCTGTCAAACAGATTTTAATGAAACCTTATTCAAAATAAGTTCTTGCACTGTTTAAAGCTTATCCGTTGAAGGAAATGGTAGCTCAGAGCGACTCATGATTAACCTTATCATGTCCAACAAAATTTTGTTACTCAGTTCGGACACACCGTCAACTTGACGTGTTCCGAGAGGAGTCCTTATTTGAAAGAATACTTTACTCTTTCAAGTATATTAGAAACTTATTGCTTAAGTATTTTCCATTACGGTCTTACCGTATCGGTATAATACTATAGCCGATCTGTTTGTCTATTTCGTGTCGAAACTCTAAAAGTTTCTGATTTGTGTTCTTCAAAAGAAACACGTAACCATAACGCGATGCCACATCCGTAGAGGTCACGAAATATTCATATCCACATCTAGCCTAGCTAGACATGGGCCCACTTGCTTCACTATGAACTAGGGCTAACAGATAGGTGGCATTTACACTTTTACCAAGTAAATAGTGTTTTAGGCACTTTGCCCAATAAACTAGATTCGTAGACTTTATTTGAATAGAATCAAATTAGTCCGAGTACCCACTCTTCAAAAGTGTGGATATACGAGTCTTGTTTAATTGTGTCCCAGACAATAATGCCACAATTAGTTTCTTCTGATCAAATCAGTTCGAGCTATTTGTTTGTCATGTTATATATTTGAGATTTATTTATATTCAAAATATAAATTCTGTTATTCACATCTAATGTGTTTATCTCAATATCATCTTTATATAATGAAACACTTTAGTGTTCTAGAATATAAAGGTTCACCCGTAGCGGGTTAAACACTGATATAGAGATAATGTTCCTAGTCAAACTAGTTACATAATAACAGTTTCCTAACTTAAGTACACACCCGAGGGTAGTTCCTAAACTTAGGTATCTACAGTTAAAACAGCGACAGTCGTCCCGTTTCCAATTCGCAGATTAATCTCTATTGAAGTCAGTATCCTGTTCATAACAGATTCTGAACATCAATATATATATATATATATATATATATATCACACTAAGTATCTAAAATCCAATTTTAAATACTAGTAATGAATATATTTATGACAATCATATTTGAAGTCAGAGCCTTGCTCGTCTTCTATTCCTTCATGTCTGCTTTGTCCAAACGGCAGTCACGCTTCCGTGATCCCGTTTGCCACATTTAAGGCAGACATTTTGGGATATGTCATTTATCTTCCTAGAATATTATAATGATTTTGCCTTTGCCCATTTTCAACATTCCAGTAGCCTTTGGCCAAGCCACGAGTTTCTAGAATATCGAAGTAAGGTGCGACTAGCGCTACTTGCCTAATTGCAAAGTTTGACTTTTATCTCCTTGAGAATAGTCATTAACTCTCCAAGAGTTATCAATTGCAATTTTAGTACTTCTAAAATCTAAAGATAGATTTTATGAAGATCCTTCAATTCATTATCATACTTTAAGGATCTAATCCTTAGTTCTGATTCAGAAATTAAGGAGTCTACTGCGACAAGCTTAATGGATTAAGCACTTAAGTTATCATTACATAAATCTTCCAAAGATTATGCTCTACTATTTGCTTAACTCCGGGCTTAGGCTTAATATATTATTTTATCAAATAAAATAACTTATTATTTTTCCAGGACCATCTTGAAATAATTCCCAATTTGAAAAATTATAGTCGTTTAAATACATTTTCACCCAGGATTATGTTTTAAACACTAATCTTTCATTTATCTTGATTCTAATAGTCCAACTATTTAATAAATGACTTGTGGTACTATGTATTATAATGATTATTATAGTCCAACTATATAATCAAATATAATTTAAATTAATTAACCTCAATTACATTGATTACTATAATCCAATTATAAAATCAACTGTAAATTGAAATTAATTAATTCAAATATATTGAATACTATAATCCAATTATATAATCAACTATAATACAGTCCAACTATTTATTAAAACAACAATTTGAATATTAGTCCAACTAACATTTAATTTATTTTCACGAATGATATTTGAATGAGCGCGTATGGCAAGTAATTAAACGAGTATTGCAAATTCAATTCTTGCCTCCCATTATTTTTCGGCGAGCCTCTAACCCTCTGTCGAGTACTCGGGAAACCGTGTTTCCTAGTGGGCTAGGATCCCGTTAAATATCACACATCTTGACTTTGGCCAACAAATTGTATGATAATTAACTAGGTAGATCTCTAAGATCGATTGGATCCAATCCAATTACTAGATCCGGTAGGGGGACATCCAAGTCCGAAACATATATCTTATATATGCCAATACATCCAATGTATTTCCTAACCTTTTTCCTCTGAATCAACTAAGCCTTGGCTTTGGCACAACAAACTTAGTGATCTTAGTCAAGCGCGACCCATTGACCATGGAAAGCTTCGTAATCAATGTCGATGGACAAGAAGTGGTATTGACTTTGGCCAACAAACCACAACTTGGACAAGACACTGATATAGAACAAAGCCTTCGTGATTCAAACACATCCTCGACAGACAAAGGCCTTGACTTTGGCCAACAAACCAATACAGTCTTAGATCTTGAGTAAGAATCACTCAATGGAAGGAAAAACGCTTAATATTGAGCGAGGGTTTTTCGAATGCAAAATTGGCAACCAATTTATTATCTTTGTTAAGGTCTCATCATCATACACCCTTAAACATGCATTCTAAACACATAATAAATCGCATATGAAAAATAAATAATAATGATATGCAGATTGATACTTTACATTGATCCTAGATCAAATCTCTCTCTTTCTCTCTCCAGCTAGCACATGTATTTACTTCTACCCGTTACACTACACTTCTAAAGAAACCTCATTTACATTGAGGGGAATAGGTAAGAAGAGAATACAAAGAATGAGGAGGTAATAAGGCTGGACACGCAGGTCCAATTAATAAATCAAATTTATTACAATTTCCAAAATTGCCCCACCCAGCTAATATCCATCCGATATACATTATTCATGCATCGCAACCATGTATTCACACAAGCATGTTATCAATCAATCTAATCAAATTAATTAATCTGATAATTAGTGACCATCCAATGTTCAAACAACGATTTGATTTTGCTCGAGTCAAACTCGTTTTGCGAATAAGTACATAAAGTACGAATTCTCGAATTAAATTAAATTACATAATTAAATCCAATTCAATTTGTATTTAATTCTAATTCACTATTTAATTCCAAATTAAATACTACACTTTAATTACGAACCTTTATGACTTAAATTCCAAATTTAATCGTTACGGGTCTCAAAGCCCGATTAATATCCAATATTAATTTAATTAAAGTCCAATGGGCTTTTAATTAATTTCTTAAGGCGTGGACTTTTGGTCAACTCGGGTCAAACTGAATAACCAAAATCCAATCCAGGAGTTACCCCATAAGCCCAGAAATCAATTTAGGCCCATTAGGCCCAATTAAACTTTAAAGGTTCATTAAGTCGCATTTGGGCTTTATGGAAGCGGTTTTGGGCCCAATTGGATCCAATCCATTTGGCCTAAACCCAACTTTGTACAACAAAGCCCAATAAACCCAATAACAACTTAACAAGCCCAAATCCAATTTTAAGCCCAACTAATTTAATTCAAAAATTCCAAATTTCTCAATTAAATTACCTAAAGTGTATAGCAATATTAATTACCCAAATCAATATTTTCAAAACACCAAATTTGTACAATTAATCATGCTTATTATTAACAAAACATGTCCAACACATTTTGATCAAAATCAAACCCAATTAACATGCATATATGTCTCGGCCAAAGGGGAAAATCATGCCTTTATCAAATTCAATTCAACATTAATTCAACATCCCCAAAATTTCCAACACATCCAATGATCAAAAATCAAAAAACCAAGACAATATAGGGTTCAAGTATTTTCGGCCAACACAAGCAAAATTGGGGAAAATTGTTTCAAATACTTTTTCATCAAATTGATCCAATCAATCATCAATTCAACAACATTTAAGCATACTAATTCATCCAATTTCATTAAATCATGCCCAAATTCGTTTTGCCCAATTTTAACCCTAAAATCAATTTCATGCTTTCAAAGGCTCAAGATACCATTGTTGGTCTACTCAAAGCTTCCTAAGATCATTTATCAAGCATGAAACAAGTGTAAATACAATCATAGGAGGTGCGAAATAACTCACAATGATCGGTAGAGATACTACGAAGAACAAAAACGAACTTCAACTTTCTGCCTTCTCCAAGCTCGACAGTGGCTTGTCTTCCTCCTCCAAGAATCGGCCATGGATGTCCTTTGAAGCTCCAAGCTTTGTGACAAACATCCATGCTCACGAACTCACTGCCCTATCACCTTGGTATGCCTCCTATGGTGTGCTAGCACTTTAGATCTTGCAACAAAATCATTTGCTTCTCCATTATTGCTCGGTCAAACCAGAAAACAGAGGAGAAGAGGCGTGAGAGAGAAGAAGAAGTTTTGGCTCCAAAACATTGTGAAACCGTGAAGCAGGAGAGAGAGAGGAAAAAGAAAAAATGTATTAGGTTTTTATATTTTCCAAAAATTAATAAACCATTTACTTTTTCAATTTCAAAAAGCAAAGCATTTAATGCTTTCTTTCTTCTCACATCAACTCACATCAATCTATCAAATGTCACATCACTCAAAGTGACATGTGATTTGACGCTTGATGTGACTTGCGATTTGACGCTTGAATTGACTTGCGTGCCGCACTCGAATTCGAAATGCGAATGCGCTCGCAAATAATCTCTGGCTCGGGTTCGCTAATTCCAAATTAACGAATTTTCCATTGCGTCGTAATTAAACGATTACGCCTAGCGAAATCACTATTCACAGCGCTAACGAATTAAGTCTAAATTAATTCGTTCGCCCGAATTAAAATCTAATTTTAATTCCGCGTCGAAATCCAATTCGTATAATATATCAAATATATTATTTTATCGATTAATTCCAAATTAATCGTTCTCTTTCTTTAATTGATATTTTATCCCAGATAAAATATCTCCGTAATTAATCCCAGATTAATTTTCTCTCTCATTAAATTAATCCCAGATTAATTAAAGTGCAAGTCATACGTCATTGGTGAATCTTCGAGAAGCGACCCATGAGGTCCCCGGATATGTTGGCAGTAAATTGGGTCGTCGGACTATCCGAACACGTAAGTACCTCGTACTATATTTATACCGATTTATAAGACAAGGTTGGCCTCTAGCAAAGCGCCATGCCTACCCAATTCTCTGAAAATATCCTTACAGGAATAAAGGATCTGTATCAGGCGTAGTATACGTGGTATTGCGTATTTCTGTCCAGTATCGAATGATCACGTGCTAGGCCTGGGGCTGGAATTGTGTCTGCCCCGTACGAAGCACATGTCGGATGTCTGGTAACTAGTCTCTATATCGGATAACTATGACCTAGTAATATTATCCCGATGACTGCAGTACTTAAGAGAACCAGTACCGTATCCTACGTGACCATCATCTCCATATGACTGGATTGACACTTCCGTCTTGACATCACACCCAACACACTACGATTCTCAATATACCCAGAATTGGCATACACAGAACCTGTTAAAGCCCTGGACGATCGTAACCAAAGTATATTGATTGTCGCAAGTATTAGCGGTGCAAGTCTCATGTTAAGACCAAATACACCTACCCTGATTTCGGACTTCCATAGACACATAGTCATACTACCAATGGAATTCCGAGGGGGTCTAATCCAGAGCGAAGCTGTTCCCGTACCATCGGTGAAACACAACCTCATATTACACTTGTGTGAGTATCCTTACCCAAATATATGAGAACTATGTCGTTGTGCCCTCACAACGCGCACAAGTGTAATACTAGTCTTTTACGTATTTATCGATGTCCAATCTCGATAATACTCTGACTAAGGATATTTAATGATTTATCCTTCGTGGACTGATATTGTCTCATATCATTCTCCGTCCAGGAACATATCATAGGGACCTCCTATCATTTATACATCTAGGTGATCTAAGCATAAATGATAAGAGTGCAATCTCCTTTGTCACATAGTTAATTTGTACAACAACACCATGATCTGTACAAATAGTGACGCTATGGGTCATAATTGTCCAACAGATATGATCCTTAGGGGATATACAGACTCTGATTTTCAGACAGATGTTGATTCCAGGAAAGCTACATCTGGATCAGTGTTCACCATAGGTGGTGGGGCTATTGTATGGCGGAGTATAAAGCAATCTTGTATTGTTGACTCCACCATAGAGGCTAAATATTTAGCGGCTTGTGATGTGGCTAAGGAAGCAGTCTGGCTCCGTAAATTTTTGGGAGATCTGGAAGTTGTTCCAGATATGGATAGACCACTCACCCTCTATTGCGATAATAGTGGAGCGGTGGCAAACTCCAAAGAACCAAGAAGCCACAAGAAAGGAAAGCATATGGAGAGGAAATATCATCTCATCAGGGAGATAGTGCAGAGATGAGACATTACCGTCACAAGATTGCATCCGTAGAGAACCTTGCTGATCCGTTTACAAAGACCTTGCTGGCTAAAGTTTTTGAAGGTCACATAGATGGTCTAGGATTACGTGACATGTCTCATTTGCTCTAGGGCAAGTGGGAGAATGTTGGGATGTATGCCCTAGAGCTACATGTGATGTAAACGGTTTCATGTGTTTTGAAAAAAAATGATGCATTATTCATTTATCAAATTGTTTGTTTATTTTTCGCATATTATATATCTTCGTAAATACCGTAGATTACTTATGTACCTTCAGACTTAGTGTATGAGTGTTATACACCAGAGGATTTAAGTCTGAAGTTAGTAATCTTAAATAGTCCATTGAGAGCAAACAAAGCGGGTACTTTGTTTGTGGTTTATCTATAGCTGCGGTCCATTCAATATTTGTATGGCGATCTTAATCCGGATCGTCCATGTAGAGACATGAGAATGGAGGCACCTTGTATGATGCGATCATATAGGACTTGACCCAGATAGAAATGACATTCTTATAATATCCGTTAAGCAAAGAAAGTCATTTCAATCTACTTGATGGTCATATATGGATTGATCTTAATCTTGAGTGTACTACGAACTCCTGCATGGCAGGCTATGTCCTTTGATTTACAAAGGTGAGGTTGGAGTAGCAGTCCCGGCCAATAGCTACGTACTTTGGGGGCACAGTTTGTTTTGTAGCTGGGAACGTTTTACATAGACATGGAGTTCATTCCTTCTTGCGAGAAGTAGATGAGTATATTTCTTAAGGGTTGATTCGGCACTTGAACGATTTGAGCTCTCAAGTCTTTCTATTACGAACAGAAAGATTAATATTCATAATAGTTATGAATAAATCGTTCATTAGAGAATCAATGGTACTTAAGGTAAAAATAATTAGAGGGGTATAACGGACATTATGACCCGGCTCTAATTACAAGATACTCGTGAAGGATCAATTCGTATGTAATGACTATATCGATGGACAACGACTTAGTTCGACTTAATATTTCATCTGCGGTAACGAGAGTGCAAATTCGGGTTTTTAGTGGAATAACCCAGAGTTAATAATTCGGAATATCTAATTAAGAGCTTAATTAATATTTCGAGATTATTGGAGATCGGAACCGTGGGTCCATTTGGTCCCCGTGCTAGCTCGATTTACTATAGCGGATTTAATATAATTGGATAGTCTAATTATATACTCACAAAAGAATAAATATTATTAATATGATTAATAATATTAATTATGTCACACTTGAAACTATACATTAAAAGTTAATGTATGATATTAATAATTATATGATAATTATTAAATATAAAATATTGAATTATATATATGATATAATTTAATAAGGCTAAGATTGTAATTTCTATATTATGGGTTTTGGAAACCCTTGATTTAATTTTGGAAGTAATGATTTTCAAAATATTAATCATATATTTAATTTGTAACATATATTGACTTTATGGAAAGTAAATAATATTGTTACAAAATTAATGAAGAAATAAAGGGCATGGCCGAATTCCTTGATGTATAAGGAATATGATTTGTTTATTTTGGAAACAAAATTTAATCAAAAATCCTAGCCTTGGCCGAATTCTTTGGTGTATAAGGAATAAGATTTGTTTATTTTGGAAACAAAATTTAATCCAAAAATCCTAGCATTGGCCGAATTCTACCTTAGGGAGGGGATTGGTTGTTTTGTTTGAGTGAAACAAAATTGACCTAAGTATAAAAGGAAAACTTGATTTTCTTTTGAAAGGCTCTCATTCCAAACCCTAGCCACCTTCTTCTTCTTCACAATTCTCTCAAAAGTTGAGAAACAATTTTGAAGAACAAGAATAAGAAAAATATTATTAGTGTGTGATTTAATCTCTAAAACGTTTAGGGATTTGTTTGTGTGTGTAGCCCACACTACTTTCCGTTGGTAACGATTCATAGCTCGGAAGATCTTGTGGCGTTGAACAAAACATATTATTCCTTTCATCTCCATCTTCACGGCATTGGGACAATTTTACTGCCCATTGCCGTGAATCACTTGGTTGATTCAGGACTCAATTTGTTTCGTTTTAATTCGGGTTTTGGGAAACACCTTGGGGACTTTTTGGGGCTGAGTTAGGATTTTTTTTGAGTGGAAAAATCAGACCTAAAACGCTACAGCAGGTCACACAAATCAGGGGTTGGTTTGGGTGCATTTCGCGTGTGTAACGTGTATAAAACAGTCCAATAATTCACTACAGTTTGGGGGCTGTTTGGGGACTGTTTCATGCGCATTCCAGGGCTGAGATCTTGTCCGAAACAGAAGCAAAACTTCAGTATACGTGCTGGTTCCATTCGGCTTTAAGGAAGGGAAGACAGAAAATTTTTCAAGGTTGATCCGTGTGCCTAATCGCTTCCGCTGCTCGAGGAAAGCGTTTCCTACACATTATTCACAAGTCTTATTGAAAAGATAATATTATTTTTGTCCTAAAGTTTTATCAGAATTCCACTTTTTGGCAATGTCAGTTTATTTATAAATATAATTTTTTTTTGAATAATACATCTTCAATCATTGTAATGAGATTTGGGTCAGTGACTCTCAAGCCAGTTGGCTTTACGACACTATGTGTTAATACACCTCTACGGACTAAATTGCTCGGATCTCAGATATCAAAAAGAAGAAATGTCTGATTTATTTAAGCTTTCTCTTTAACTCATGTAACGAACTTTAGGCCAGTCACTCCCAGACCAGTTGGCCTTAGGGCACTAAGTGTTAAGACACACATATGGACTTAATTGCTCGAGTTAGAGAGGTTAGGAAATTGAACTTATTCACACTTTTTTTATAAACTCAAGCGCTACCATTTTACCTGAACAATCACTTCTTGCTGAGGCAAGATGTCCGATTACTAACTAAAAACTTGATTATTATTATTATCATTTTTTTAAAACTAACTCAATCTCTACAGTTTTACGCGAACAATCACTACTTACTGAGGCAAAATATCTAGTTACTAAGTAAAAGCTTGGTTTTATTTTTGAATAAAAATAAAAATTTCACTACCTTTAAGTACTACCTCCAACAACTAGAGAACTGAATATTATAAAATTTTCACTTACAACTCACAATCATATATTACCGTGTATGTTGATAATACCTATCAAATGAGAATATGGAAATCAAACTTAATCAATATTATGGAGATTTCACAAATTTGAATAATTCAAAAAGAAAGAAACATAAATAATTTGTTACGAAACACATTAAGATACGTCTCAGAAGCGAAAACTCCATACACTGCCTTATTTGAACAACAATTCCACTTGGTTAGTCAAAATTTTTTTATTGGTTCGTGTGTATTTTTTTTTGAAAAAAACACAAAATAAAATCAACACATTTTTTTCTTTACATACAAAACAAAAACAATAGAAAAATAAAAAAAACATTTTTTTTCTTTTACCAAAAGGAAAAAAAAAATCTAGTTAACTATCCCCTCCCCCAACCAAATTGAGACATTATCCCCAATGTATAAATAAAAAGAAATAGAGTTTAAAAGACATCACCTAATTAGTGTGAAAAAAGACAATTGAATCAACACTACTATTTAACCCAAAAAAGTTAAAGATTAATATTCAAGTCCACTCTACGCTTCTTGCCACAATCGTTATCTGACCAGTCCAACTTGGAACGAATGGGTCGATTTTTGGTTCATAGGCTAACAGTTGGTTGATTAATTCAACAAATTTTCTTGCAGTTAGAATAATATCTTTTGTCGATTTTGAAATGAACTCAAGTCTTTTAGCATCCTCCAGAAATACTAAAAGAAAATCGGAAAAATGATCTACATTAAGTAGTCCAATGAGTTTTTGGTGCATGTTCAGATTTGCCCATGACGCAACTGTGAATATTTCTTCCAACGTGCCCTATCCACATGGTAAAGCAATAAAAACGTCAACATGAATAATCATTTCAGTGAGACTTTCAGACAAACCTGAGACAATATATTCTTCTCCATTTGATTTTCCGATGAGATTTCCATCTGCCAAAGTTTTTGGGATGATTCCTAAAACTTGAGTGCCTCATTCTTGCACGACCTTTAAAACACATCTAATCAATCCTAGATTGCCACAAAGTGCATGTTTCTTTCCGTCATAACTCTACCCAATTCTTTTTAAGCCTCAATAAATTCTGGTTTGGTTCTAGAACTAGATCTATAAAATACACAAATATTAGTGACTCGACATCTTGTAGTTTTCTCCAATTTTTCTCTCTCTCTTATTTGGATGTGTCCAAGAGAGTAATAACAAGATGTATTTATGGATCTTAAAAAAGGTGAGTAATAAAGGCACTAGTATCCGTAAAATGACAATTGTTAGATGAACAGTAAAATAGATCGTGAAAATCAAAAAGTTTAGAAACTTTTGATAAAATTGAAGGAAAGGAAATCAAAACAGTAAATTAAATTAAATTGAAACAATAATTTAAAGTAAAAGAAATCAAAAAAATAAATTGAAACAATATCAACTGGATTGTGGCTCACATCTTCCTTTGGTTTTATGTCTATTAACCGCTTGAACGACCTCTATGGGTTAAGGATATGCTTCCGATCAGATTTTCTTACAAATTGGCAAACAAGGTCTTTTAAAGTCAGATTCTCGAGACTGTATTGTTATCTTTCGTTTTGAAATTGTGTATGTAAATTGTGAATCACTCGATGAACATGTCCATTAGGATACGTCTCAAGAGTCAATGATATATCATCTAAAGATTCATTACTCAAGCCATCTCTAATGAATTGAATTTTATCTTCGCGATTTTCAAACACCATTTTTAAAGAACGACAATGAGTGTTGCACTTTCAACTTGCATATTTATAACAAACACCTAATTGTTTAGCTTTTCGTTTCTTAGCATGGTGATTTTCCCTAAACTAGGCATGTAAGAAAAGAATGAGTCAGAAGACTCACCTGCCAATCGAACCATTGCTTTAATTATCCAACAAATATCACTAGGAATACCATTGATTATAAGAAGCCTCATAGTTTCGCTGAGTGCTTTGTAAATTTTCAAACAGAGCATTTTGGGGGAGAGAAGGAAAATGATTGTGGAGTGTTGTGAGAGTTTCTTTCATGCATTGATTGTAGGGTATTAGTAATTTTAGGAAACTGAAATAACCAACTCAGAGTCACGGAGTACCGTTATTCGCTGCTTAATCGGGGAGTAAGACTCTAACAAAAAGAAAAAAAATGCTGCAAAACTCAAGAAAAATGGAAATTAGACAAATAAAAAAGAAAAGAAAAGAAAATAACAGCTTATAATACATCAATCACAGTACACTGTATTTGAAAGGAAATGAGATTCTTGAAAATTTGAACACTCCAAAAATAGTTTTGGATGTTATTTATTTACTTTAAATACATCATCATCCATAAGATTCTCAATGTCAATAACTCCATATGCGTAAACATGCTTCATAATAAATGGGTCATTCCATTTAGATTTCAATTTTCCAAAAAAAAAAAAAATTTGAAGACGAGAATTATAAAGCAAAACCTTTTGACCAATTTCAAATATTTTTCATGAAATTTGACTATAATGAAAAGCCTTAGTTTTAACTTTGAGAATTTTCGCATTCTCATATGAATCATTCATTAACTCTTCAAGTTCATTTAATTATAGTTTACATTTATGACTGTCTTTTTCAAGGTTTGAGTTGAATGTTTTAATACCAATATACCTTATGCTCAAGTTCTACAGACAAATGACAACGTTTTCCATAAACTAGATGATAGTGAGACATTCCTAAAGACGTTTTGAAAGCTGTTCGATATGCCCAACGTGCATCAGTCAGTCGAAGAGACCAATCTTTGTGATTTACGTTAACCGTTTTTTCCAAAATTTATTTGATTTCCCTATTTGCTAGTTCAGCTTGACCATTTGTCTCAAGGTGATAGGAGGTAGAAACATTTTATGTAATTCCATACTTTTTCATTAAAGATTCAAAAGGTTAGTTACAAAAGTATTTACCTCCATCACTTATAATGACCTGAGGGATTCCAAATCGACTTAAAATATTTTCTTTTAAAATTTTAATCACAGTTTTGTGATCATTGTTTCGACAAGGAATCACCTCAATCCATTTTGAGACGTAATTGACACGCTCAAAAAGTGGTTCTTTACTCCCAAGTATAAGAGTGTCGAAGTAATAAAATAACCTGGTAAGTCCGGGGTTGATCCACATGGAATAAATTTAGTAAAATAAAATAACAATTCGAGTGAAATAAAAATATTAGATTTGTTTGAAGTGATGAAAATTTTTAAATTGAACTACAACAATAGATTAAAATGTTGGGGTTAGGAGATCCACTATTAATATTTCAAATATAAAGAAATCTTACTTTTTATAATATACAAATTGTTATTATTACCCAATTAATTTACTTCATGAATTAATTATACCAAAACATATAAAACCAGCCATAAAGGCGGTGATAATATTTATCTATAAAAAGTCCAATTAGGTACTCAATTATGCCAAAAAAAATAAAACCAGCCATATAGGCAGTAGCAAAGTTTGTCAACAATTAATCCAGATTTAAATTACTTATTCATATTACAATTTATATATTATAATATATATAATATTAATCTATATTTTAATATTAAGAGCTTCACTCTTTACCCCAACATGATGAAATTAGCTACTCATGATTTGAAGAAAAACATTCATAATTTTATTACCGAGAGAAAAAGAAATTACAAGAAAGCTTAAAAAAATAAAACACACAAAATACTCTCTCCCAAATTCTACAAGAGAATTTTGAAAGAAATCATGAAGAATAATGAGAGGTGAGCACCTCTATTTATAGTAGAAGTGCTCATCTTTCAATTATTAATTGCAACTTTCTAAATCAAATACAAACAACAAACTTTTACTAATATATTTTTTTCTTTTTTTCTTTTTTTCCTTTTTTGATTTTTTTTGTTGATAATTTTACAAACATGATCACAATCCACTTAAAGTGGATTATGACATTTCAACTTTTTTTTTGACTTTTTTTTTTACTTTATTTTCTAATAATTAAAATTACAAGCAACACATATTGATGTCTTCACCAATTTCGAATTTGAAAACCTCAGAACTAGAAATTCTTGTAAACACTAAAGTTATAGATATTTGAGTCTTCTTTCATCTGGAACTGAAATCGACTCAATCCGGTATCAGAGTTAAAATTATGGCCAAATTACGAAAATTGCGCAAAGCTAAAATTTCCGAAATTGTACACTGTTAGAACGCCATTTCAAGTTTCCGACCTCCAAAATCCAAATGTGACGTCTGTTTTTCTAGTTATGCATTCAATGTATTATTTCACCTACAAAAGAAATAAAAACCAAAATAAAATTATATAAAACATAAATTTAATTAATATGCTAAGTTAAGGGGATTAATGAAACTACAAGTGTAAAATGATTGATTTTTCTTTTAATAAATGTGCACATTTTAGTGTTCATCAGTAATCTACTACAACTAAAATATATAAAAATCGAAATGATGGTGGAGATGGTCCCATGAAATCTATTCCTCAACAATCAAAAATTTCAATGACAATTATGAGATTTAAAGACATCGTGTTTCTTTTAGAAATGGATCCCAACTTTTGTAGAATGCATGGGTATCTTTAAATAATGTGGGCCAATAAAATTCACACTGTAAGATTTTTACAGAGGTTTTTTTAGACGAGAAATAACCTCCAGATGCTTCTGAATGAACAAACTGAATAACACTACTTATTTATGAATTGTCGAAAAATATAATCAGGGCAATACTTGAACAAATATGGATCATCCAAGTAGAATCTTTTGACTTCGGTCAAAAATTTATTCTTGTCTTAATGGCTGCAGTCTGGAGGTATTTTTCCTGTTGTAAGAAAATTGACAATATTAGCATACCAAGGTATTGTATTTACAGAAAATAAAAATCATCAGGAAAAGAGTCATTGATAGGAATTGTGTCAATTAATGACTCATTTGTGAGTCTCGATAAATTATCTGCAACTATATTCTCTACTCCTTTATTGTCCTTAATTGTGAGAACAAATTCTTGAAGCAACAAAATCCATCGTAGTAATCTTGGCTTTGCATCCTATTTGGACATAAAAAATCTAACATCAAATATGATTAGAATAAACAACGGTTGATGAACCAATTAAATATGATCGAAATTTATCCAACGCAAATATTGCAGGAAGTAGTTCTTTTCTGTGATAGTGTAATTCATTTGTGCACTAATACTGCGCCAATTGCATAATCATTGGCATCACACATTAGCTCAAAAGGAAAAGACCAATCAGGGGATTGCATGATAGGAGCAGAAGTTGAAAGACTGTTAATCTTTTCAAATGATTTTTGACATTCTTCTGTCCATTCAAATATTGTATTTTTGATATGAGGTTATATAATGGTCTGGATAAGGTAATAAAGTTCTTAATGAACCTCTTATAAAATCTTACATGTCCTAGAAAATAATGGATTTCCCTGACTGTTTTTGTGGTGACAATTTCGAGATCACCTATTTTTTTTACCTTGTCAACCTCAATACCTTTATATGATACAATGTGATCCAAAATAATTCATGAATCAGTCATGAAATGATATTTTTCCCAATTTAACACAAGTCATTTTTCTTCACATCTTTTCAAAATATTTTCCAAATTTTCAAGCAATTATTAAATGATTTCCCAAAAATAGTTATATCATCCATAAAGACTTCTAAAAAAATATTCAACTATGTCACTGAATATGCTTAGCATGCATCGTTGGAATGTTGCTGGTGCATTTCAAAGTCCAAATGGAATTTTACTAAATATAAATGTTCTAAAAGTACATGTGAATGTAGTCTTTTCCTGGTCTTGTAAAGCAATGGGTATTTGATAATAACCTGAGTAACCATCAAGAAAGCAGTAGTAGGGATGTCTTGCTACTCTTTCCAAAATTGGTCAAGAAATGGTAAAGGAAAATGATATTTTCTTATGACGTCATTTAGTTTTCTATAATCAATGCACATACACCAACTAGATGGGATTCGAGTTGGAACTGATTCTTCTTTATCATTTTTTATGACAGTTATTCCAGATTTTTTAGGCCCAACTTGTGTAGACTTACCCACTTACTATCGGAGATAGGGTAAATAATGCCTAGATCAAGAAGTTTAAGGACATATGTTTTTACCACTTCTTTTTTATGAGGGTTTAATCTTCTTTGGGGTTGACGATATGTTCTAGCATTATCTTCTAAATGTATTTTGTGT
Organism: Zanthoxylum bungeanum; assembly: GCA_019454045.1. Lineage (NCBI taxonomy): Eukaryota > Viridiplantae > Streptophyta > Magnoliopsida > Sapindales > Rutaceae > Zanthoxylum > Zanthoxylum bungeanum. Next base: position 170,452 of record SKCR01005177.1, on the reverse strand, counting down.
GTGCATATCAAATGATTAATGCCTTTTATATCTTTTAAAGTCCATCCAATTGCCAGTTAATGTTCTCTCAATACTTTTAACAACTTACCTTCTTGATCACTTGTGAGGGAGGAATAAATTATCACATTGTAAGTTTGTTCATCTCCAAGAAATGCTTACTTAAATCCTTTTGGAAAAGTATTTAATTCCAATTTGGGTGCTTCCTTCTGTTTTTCTTCTTCAAGTGTTCATAATTTCTTAAAATTTTATTTCTCTCCATCGTCTTCCAGTACCTGTGTAGAATCAAGCAAAGAAAAATCATTAGAAATATCTGAATCTAATTGCATACTTGATTCAAGAAAATAAGATGTATAAATTTTCATGGAGTCAAATAAACTCCTCTGAATATGTTCTTCTAAAATTGGTTCAATTAGTTTCAAGTTCTCATTTTCATTGTCTTCATCGTATGGTTGTTTGCATATGTTAAAAATATTAAGTTCCAACGTCATATTTGTAGAGGTTTTATGGTGAAAATCCGGTAACGCAGCGAAATCGCAGAAAATCAAAATGTTCCGATTTCAAAATTTTTCTTGGATCAATTAAAAAAACTTATTTATTTAATTATCCAATTATTAAATTAAGAAAAAATTACACAAGAGATCAAATTTCTTGGTAACAACCGAATTGCCCCACAACTTTGCAAAATGATCATTTTAGTCCAAAAATTGTCAAATACAATTTTGGATGATTCTAAATTATTTCTAAAATGATTTTTAACAAGTCCAACTCATCAAAATCAGATTGCAATCAAATCCCCAAATTTTAGTCAATTGCCGAGAGCACCCCCAATTTTCAGTTAATTGCAATTTAGTCCTTTTTTTTTCAAAACATGCCAAGATCAAATCCAATCAACATAAAAATTTATATGCATCATATACACTCCATAATACATCTTATATATGAAAAGCCCCAAATTTGGAAGGGCTTAAGAACCCTAATTTTACAATTTCATCAAATTGACCAATATAACCAAATATTTAAAATCCAACACTTTAATTAATTCTTTACCACACCAAACAAGTCTCACCACTATTTTGAAATAACTCTAGAACAATTATAGGTCACCAAGGAGTGGCTCAATAACTCTAGAATGACAACTTGATTATCAAATAATCAAAAGTAAGCCTTTGAAACCATTTCAAACTTACTTACATGCATACATCTTTCATTCAAGTTCACAATCAATTAAACACAAACTATAAGAGAAGAGACAACATCAAAGCAACACATATTAAAGCTAAGCATGTTAGAGATATTTTTCATGTTGAAAGTTTTAAAGAAAAACTTACAAATACCAAAGATTTCTAAGCCTTTTCCTTTTGCCTTCAAACTTTTCTCTCAACTTCATTTTTGTTTATTTTGTGTCTAATGAACTTATGAAACCCTAAAAATGATACAAAATAATTTATACTCCACAAAAAAGGCTTGGCCAAATTTGAAGTAAAGGAAAATATCTAGATATTTCAATTTGTTTCATTAAAGCTTACTTTATCAACTTGTATTTTAAATCATTACAACTTTAATAAAATTCAACGAGTCAACAAAAGCAACTAAAATCATTTCCAAAAATATCACAACTTTAAGATATTTATATTTTAATTAATTTAATCATTTAACAATTAAATAATTATTTAAATATAAATATTTTAAATATATGTATTATATTTATATTAAATATCCAAATACATATATATTTATGATATTAGTCAAACATCTCAATTTGACAATTAATTAATGTGTATTTGATAAAATCTATCATTAAATGCAAGTACACAAAAATTAGGAAATGACTATTAGGTCCCTTCGCATGTATATTTCGTTTAACCTTTAAATGACTTATAAATAATCAGAATTATTCATAAAAGTTTCCCTAGTACTCTACGAGTATATTTCACTAGTGAGACTCTCTAGATTTAGGCATATCCATCACGAAATCCAATTTCGTGTCCATAATTTATCCACCCGTAAATTATGACGACCACGGATAAACTCGCTGAATCCTACAGGTCAAGGTCATGGCAAATGTATAATTCCTCCATCACAGGTATCCGGATATATCCCAGAGATATAGATGTAAACGTCAAATCTCTATAGGGACAATCCCGTCGACGTCTCTATTAGCAATCTCTAAAAGAGCACTTAGAACTGACTTCTAAGTGTACCACGGGCCCATGGTTTTTATCTGATTGCTAATCATATATGGACTACCTATGCTATGTACACAGAATTGACAGATCCTATCTCGACACACACAGGACACCCTGAGGATTTGTCCATACCCAACGAACAGACGGAGGTCTGATCTAAATAGATCGGTGACGTGACTGCCTTCTAAGTGTGGAAGATGTCTCATGTGCCTACAGTGGTATCTCAAGTTGAAGAATCACAAATGCTACTCAACTTGAGAAGATTCTTATTGATGTTGGTGTACCATCCATTAAGAATCTTCAGTGAGTCGTTCAGTGTTTATCCACTATAAACACCTACACGTCTATACGAGTCCCCAAGACTCATGGTTCATTGAGAAAATATTGGAATCATATATTCCAATATATGACATGTACCGGTCTCAACAGGTTTACTTTACTGACCAAGTAGTGTAAACCTTCACCAGGAACCGTCTGAGAATGACAACATCATGATACAACTCAATGTCAGTTGCGACGCTTTTGCAACAGTATCATGACTAATCATCCTAAGGTATATTACGTCTTTACCATATTAAAAGATATATTATATTACAGAAACTACTTATTTTATCATAATAAAATGTTTTACAATAGTATTTTCTAGGAAATACAACCGGGAATTGGCGTTCTGAGCACCAACCCCAACAAAATCTCCCACTTGCTTTAGTGCCAATATCGATTGTATCTAATACCCATCGACTCCATATGATTATCAAATAAATTCGGAGGTATGGCCTTCATAACCGGGTCTGCTACATTATCTTCACTCGATACCTTGCACACGATAATATCCCCTCGCGACACAATCTCTCGAATGATGTGGTACTTCCGTTCCACATGCTTCAACTTCTGATGCGCCTTCGGTTCCTTTACTTGCATAATGGCTCCAGTATTATCACAGTATAAAGGAATCACATTCTCAATACTTGGGAAAACTCCCAATTCTTTGATAAAGTTCTGAATCCATACAGCTTCCTTTGCAGCTTCAGAAGCTGCAATGTATTCCGTATCTGTGGTGGAATATGTTGTTGACCCCTGTTTGGAACTCTTCCAGCAAACTGCACCTCCGTTAAGGGTAAAGACGAATCCAGATGTAGACTTTCTATCATCGGGATCCGATTGGAAGTCGGAATCTGTATACCCGTTAACTTGCAGTTCACTTCCTCCATAAATTATCAACTTATCCTTAGTACCTTTAAGATACTTCAGGATATGTTTAATGGCCATCCAATGGTCATTTCATGGATTGGACTGATATCTACTAGTTACGCTAACAGCGAAAATGATATTAGGCCTAGTACATAAGATGGCATACATTATGCTACCCAAACACGAAGCATAAGGTTGGTTAGACATTCTAACATTCTCATCTTCTGTTTGTGGACTCATATTCTTCGAAAGATGAATCCCATGTCTGAACGGTATGTTTGCTGTCTTACAGTTACCAAAATTATACCATTCCAAGATCTTATCTATGTACGTTGATTGGGATAACCCAATCAGCTTCCTTTGTCTATCTCTATAGAGTTTTATCCCTAAAACATAGGAAGTTTCTGTTGGAAAATTATGACCCATAGCGTCACTATTTGTAAAAAGACATTGTGGTTTTTGTACAAATTAACTATGTGACAATGGAAATTGCTATTTTATCATTTTGTAATTAGATTACTTGTATATATAAATGATAAAAGTCCTTATGATTAGTTCCGGATTATAAGATATGAGACGATATCAATCCACAAAGGTTTAATCATTAAATATCTCTAGTCGTAGTATTATCGAGACTGGACATCGATAATGCAAAATAGACTATTATTGCACTTGTGCGTGTTATGGAAACGTAACATCATAGTTCTCATATATTTAAGTATTGGATACTTATGCAAGTGTGATAGGAGGTTGTGTTTACCGATGGTACGGGAACAGCTTCGCTCTGGATAGACCCATCGGAATCCCATTGGTAGTATGACTATGTGTCTATGGGAATCTAATTCATGGTAGGTGTATTTGGTTTTAACTTGAGACTTGCATCGCTAATACTTGCGACAATCAATACCCTTTGGTTTTGGTCGTCCAAGACTTTAACATGTTCTGTGTACGCCTCTTCTGGGTTTATTGAGAATCGTAGTGTATTGGGTGTGATGTCAAGACAAAAGTATCACTTCAGTCATATGGAGATGATGATCACGCAGGGATACAGAACTGGTTCTCTTTTATGTTGCAACTATCGGGATAATATGACAAGGTTATGATTATTCGATTATAGAGACTAGTTGCTTGTGATCCGATATATGCTTCGTACGGGGAAGACACTATTCCAGCCCCAGTCATTGCATGTGACATCAGATACTGGATTGCAATACACAATACTGCGTATACTACGCCTGACAAAGATTATATATTCCTTAAAGAATATTTCTGGAGAATTGGGTAGGCACGGTGCTTTGCTAGAAGCCAACCATGTCTTGTAAATCGGTAAAAATATGGTACCGGGTACGCACATGTTCGGATAGTCTGACGACCTGATTTACTGCCAACATATTCAGGGATCTCATGGGTCGCTTCCTGAAGATTCACCGATGACGTATGACTCGAACATAATTAATCTAGGATTAATTACGGTGAGAATTTATCTGGGATAAAATTCAATTAAAAGAGAAAGAACGATTAATTTGGAATTAATCGATTAAAATAATATATTCGATATATTAAATGAAATTAGATTTCATAATGGAATTAAAATTGGATTTTAATTCGGGTGAACGAATTAATTTAGAATTAATTTGCGAGCGACTTTAATAGTAATTTTGCTAGGCATAATTATTTAATTAAATTTAATTTAATTAAGTCGCAACAGAAAATTCATTAATTCAGAATTAACGAACCCGAGCCCGGAATGTGTTTGCGGGCCCACTCGAATTTTGAATTAAAGTGGGGCCCACAAGTCACATCACAACTTACATCACTTGTCCATCAAGTGTCAAAGTTGAGTGATGGGAGTGGTTGGGGACATTAAATGCAATTTTCCCTCCAAACATTTGCTTTAGCTTTTTGGAAAAGCATATACCAAATTTGAGAGACTTTTTGGTATTAGGTTTCTTAGAAAAACAAAACAAAAAATTGAAAAGCTTTCTCCTCTTCCTATTCTCTCATTGCCTTGAGTTTCCAAGAACAATAGGGAAAATTTGTTGCAAATTTTCCAAGTGCTAGCACACAAAAGGAGTCATTCAAAGGTGATAGGGAAACATCCCTTGAGTTTTGAATTCATTCATCAACCTTGGAGATCAACATACAATCAAAGAAGAAGATCTTGGAGCATTTCTAAAAGAGGAAATTTTTGAACTTTCCTACATCCACTTATCTGTTCAATGTGAGTATAATTTCCGCTATATTCCTTTAAGTATTCACACTTGTTTATGCTTAAATGATCTTGGGATTAACCTTAGAAACGAAACAATGGTATCATGAGCCTATTTAAGCATGGAATGAACTTAGGGTTTATAATCTTGAATTTGGGTATTTTTGCTTGGAGCATGATTTAATCAAATTGAGTGTTTAAGTATGCTTCGATAATGATAACTAAGAGTTATGCATGATTAAGTTTATGAAAAATTGATTGGATTATTTTTCCCCAAATTTGAGGGCTTGGCTGAAACTATGGACCCTTTGTAGATCATGGTAGTTTTTGTTTTTAGACCATTGGATGTGTTTAAATGCATGATATATATTGATTTGTGATTTAATTGGATTGAAATCAAAATCGGATATAAAAATCCCATATTGCCGTGACTTGAATAGCATGTTAATGACTTGATTTTGTTTCAATAATGTTGGACATGTATTGAAAATAAGAAAGCATGATTAATTATGTAAATTGGTATTTTGGAAATGTTAATTTAAATAATTAATTATGACTATACACTTTAATTAAATAAATTTTGATATTCGGAATATTAGAATTTAAATTAATTAGGCTTAATTTGGAATTGGGCTAAAATTGTTGTATTTGGGCCTAATGGGCTTGGTTGGGCCAAGTTGGTTTATGACAATTAGATTGGATCCAAATTGGGCCTAAAACCATTCCATAAAGTCCAAATATAATAAATGGGCCTTTAAATAATTAATTGGGCCTAATGGGCCAAAATTAATTTTATGGCAAAAGGTGATTCCTTATTAGGCTTTGGTTGCCAAAGTCCATGCCTTAATAAATTAATTGAAAGCCCATTGGACTTTAATTAATTGACATTGGATGTTAATTGGGCTTTGAGACCATTAAGATTAGATTTAAAATTTAAATCGTAAAGGCACATTAAAAATGTAATTATTTAATTTGGAATTAAATAAAGAATTAGTATTGAATACAAATTAAATTGGATTTAAAATTATAGTTCAATATAATTAGAGAATACACACTTTGAGTACTTATTCTCAAACGAGTTGGACTCGCGCAAATCAAATCGTTGTTTGAACATTAGATGATCACTTAATTCAAAGATTAATTAATTGGATTAGATTGATTGAATAACATGCTTTGTGTGAATACATGGATGTATTGTATGAATAATGTATATCAGATGGATATTAGATGGGTGAGGGTAATTTTGGAAATTATTATAATAAATTTAGAATTTATTAATTGGACATGCATGTCCAGCCTTTATCTATCGATTCTTTGTAATTCTCTTCTCACCAATTCCCCTCAATGTGATGAGGTTTCTTTATTGTATTATGTAATTGGTAGAAGTTAGAATAGTGCTAGCTGGGGAGAGGAAAGAGAGTGATTTGTTCTAGGAACAATATGTGAGATATCCATCCGCATATCATTATTAATTTTATTTATCGCGCATTATTATGCTTTTAGAATGCATGTTTAAGGGTGTATGATGAGACCTAATCAAATATAATTAAGTTGTTGCCAATTACGCGAAAAACCTTCAATCAAATATTAAGCGTTTTCCTTCCGTTGAATGGTTCTTTCTCAAGATCCAAGATTGGCATTGTTTTGTTGGCCAAAGTCAAGATCAATGTCCATCGCAATTCTGTTTGAACCATGAAAGCTTTGTTCCATATCGCGTCTCTTGGGCAAGTTGTGATTTGTTGGACAAAGTCAAGGTCACTTCTTGTTCATCGACATGGAGTACGAAGTTTTCCAAGGTCATTGGGTCCCGCTTAACTGGAATCATTAAGCTTGGTGAGCCAAAGCCAAGGCTTAGTTGATTCAGAGGAAAAGGTTAGGAAAATATATTGGATATATTGGCATATATATTGTATATATGTTTCGGACTTGGAGGTCCACTTACCGGATCTAGGAATTTAATGAGATCCAATTGATCTTAGAGATCTACCTAGTTAAATATCATACAGCTTGTTGGCCAAAGTCAAGGTTGTGTGTTATTTAACGGGATCCTAGCCCACTAGGAAACTAGGTTTCCCGAGTACTCAACAGAGGGTTAGAGGTGTTAGAGTTTCTAGAGGTCCCAAGATCAAAACTCAAGCATGAATCATAAGGGAATACAACGATTGAAGTGCGGAATACTTACATCGAGCGGTTGAGATGCGATTTGGCAACAAAAACGAACTCACTGCCCACTGCAACTGCTCACGGCAGTTCACTGTCATGTGCGCCCACTGCTGCAGATTTGGCTTCTGTTTTGTGCCATTTTGAACAAGAAAAACGAGCTCCAAGCTTCATCAAAAACGTTCCTTGCTCATGGGTATACTTCCCTTATCACCTTGGCATGATCCCGGAGTGTGCTAGCACTCTTGTTTTGCCACAAAACACACTTGCTTCCCTCCATTTCCTATTGTTCTGTTCGGCAGTTCACTGCCTTTTCAAAACCAGAAAATGTCGTGAGAGAGAAGAGGAGAAGAAGAGGAGAGAGTTGCTTATTTCACTTCTTGTTTTTGTTTTAACAAAAAACGTGAGAAGCCAAAATGAAAAGCAATCATGTATCAAATACAAAATGAATTTTTTAATTAAAAACCCTTCAAAAACCGTGAAAGGTTTTCCCTCCAAAGGAAAATTCATGATTTGCCATCATTACCTCACATTGAGAATAGAGACAATGTATCATCCCTTAAAGGTGACTAGATACATCCATCATCTATTCGTGTCAAGTAATGAGATATCGCGATGTGATTTGCGGATTCCACCCGTTTCAAAATACGAATGTGTCCGCAAACACTTTCGGGCCCAAATTCGCTAATTCCGAATTAACTAATTTCCGTCGCGACGAGAATTAAATAATTATGCCTAGCGGAATTATTATTCACGTCGCTAACGAATTAATTCTAAATTAATTCGCTCGCCCGAATTAAAATCTAATTTTATTCCGCGTCGAAATCTAATTTCGTTTATATATCAAATATATTAATTCCTTGATTAATTCCAAATCAATGTTTCTCTCTCTTCAATTGATATTTTATCCTAGATAAAATGTCTCCGAAATTAATCCCAGATTAATTCTCTCTCTCATCATATTAATCCCAGATTAAATAAGTGCGAGTCATACGTCATCGGTGAATCTTTGGAAAGCGACCCATGAGATCCCTGGATATGTTGGCAGTAAATACGGTCGTCGGTGTATCCGAATCACGTACGTACCAAGTACTACGTTCTACCGATTTACGAGACAAGGTCGACTCCTAGCAAAGCACCAAGTCTTCCAATTCTCCGGACATATTCTCATAAGAATATTAAGATCTGTATCAAGCATAGTATACTATTGTATTGTGCATATCGGTCCAGTATCGGATAATCACGTGCTAGGGCTGGGGCTGGATAAGTGTCTACCCCGTCCGAAGCACATATCGGATGTCTGGTAACATAGTCTCTATAATCAGATATTCATGACCTGGTCACAATATCCCGATTGGTTGCGCAACACTCAAGAGCACTAGTACCGTATCCTGCGTGACATCAACTCCAATATGACTGAAGTGACACTTCCGTCTTGACATCACACCCAATACTCTACGATTCTCTGATAAACCCAGAAGTGGTGTACTCAGAACCTGTTTAAAGTCCCCTACCACCAAAACCAAAGTTTATCGATTATCGTAAGTATTAGCGATGCAAGTCTCAGGTTAAGACTATACACACCTACCTTGATTTCGGCCTCCCATAGACACATAGTCATAATACCAATGGGATTCCGAAGGGTCTATCCAGAGCGAAGCTGTTTCCCGTACCATCGGTGAAACACGACCTCCTATCGCACTTGCACAAGTATCCAATACTTATATATATGAGAACTATGCCGTTGTGCCCTCACAACGCGCACAAGTGCAATACTAGCCTATTCCGCATTATCGATGTCCAGTCTCGATAATACTACGGCTAGGGATATTTAATGATTAATCCTTCGTGGACTGATACTGTCTCATATCATCTCAATCCAGGAACTAATCATAGGGACCTCTCTTCATTTATATATGTATGGTGATCTAATCACAAATGACGAGAGTGCAATTTCCTTGTTACATAGTTAATTTGCTACAACAACACAATGATCTGTGCAAATAGTGACGCTATGGGTCATATTATCCAACAAGAGGCTCGCCGAAAAATAGTGGGAGGCTAATATTGAATTTGCAATTTCGTTCAAATACTTGCCAAATACGCGCTTTCAAATTATTTCGTCATTTTAAATATTTATTAGTTGGACTAATATTCTATTATTTTTCTTGTAACAGTTGGAATGTACCCAAAAATCGTTAATTGAATAGTTAGACTATTGCAATTAAAGATGACGGGAAAGATCGGATTTAGAGACATTATTATGGGCGAAAATGTCTTTAATGGCGTGAACTTTCCTGATTGGGATATGAACCTCAAGATTGTCCTGGGGGCTGAGAGGATGCTCTATACGATATAGAGACCTCTCAGGCCTAAGCCCGGAAATGAGCAGCCGCTTGAGCTTGAGCTTTGGAAGACTCATAGCAATGACAACTCAACTGCTCAATCTATCATGCTCGCTGTGATTACCCCTCAATTTCGTCGCCAAAATAATGGATTAGATCCTTATACTATGATGGCAAAATTGAAGGACCTTCATCAATCTAACCTTAGATCGCAAATGTATGAATTTTAGAAAAAGTTCTTTCGCTCTCGAATGTCAGAGGGTACATCTGTCGAGCACCATGTGCCACGGATGATTGCTGACATTGAACAGATGGGTCAGCTAGGCATAACCTTTGAGGCTGAGACTTCTATAGATTTGATCTTGCAGTCTCTTCCTGAAAGCTGGAGCGGGTTCATCATGAACTACAATATGATGAACAAAGACCATACTATTGGAGAGCTGATGGCAATGCTGCGTGAAGCAGAAAAATAGCTAATGAAAGGCAAAAAGCGTGAGGCGCACTTCGCTTCAACATCTCAGTCTCCCAAGGCTTGGCCGAAGGCTACTGGAGGTGTAAAGAAGAAGAAGAAGAAGAAGGGCAAGGCCAAATCGTCAAAGTCTTCTGGGAAGGCAAATGATAAATCCCAAGATGTATGCCTGCAGTGTGGAAAACGGGGTCACTGGAAGCATGACTGCCATGAGTACAAGGTGCACATGAAGGAAATCAAATCGGGCAAGGCACCGGCTTCAGGTATGTTTGTTATAGAAATAAACATGTCTACTTGTAGTTTTAAAAATTGGATTTTTGATTCTGGTTGTGGTACTCATATATGTACTGATGTGCATGATCTGCAGATTAGCAGGAGACTAGCCTCAGGAGAGATAGACCTCCGAGTTGGAAATGGGACTAGAGTCGCCGTTTTGGCTGTTGGGACTTACATTTTGGAACTGCCCTCGGGGCATGTACTAAATCTTTCAGACTGTTATTATGTACCTAGTTTGACTAGGAATATTATATCTGTATCTTTATTAGCCCAATGTGGGTATACTTTTGTTTTTAGAAACACTGGGTGTTTTATGTATAAAAATGATATGGAGATATGCAGTGCTGATGTGAATAATGGTCTTTATATTTGGAATATAAAATCAATCTCAAACATATAATGTAACAAACAAAAGGCTTAACTAAGTAACAAAGATGAAACTTATATGTGGCATTGTCATATGGGACACATTAACAGGACTCGCATATCCATACTTTCGAAGAGTGGGTACTTGGACGAATTTGATCCAAATTCATATGACGTCTGAGAATCTTGTTTATTAGGTAAAATGCCTAAAACACCTTTTAGCGGTAAAGGTGCACGTGCCACCGAACTGTTAGCCCTCTTTCATAGTGATGTATGTGGGCCCATGTCTAGCCAGGCTAGAGGTGGATATGAATACTTCGTAACCTTTACGGATGATGCCCTCGTTCATAGTGACGTATGTGGGCCCATGTCCGAATGGAGAAACCAAACTTTGTCAGACATGGTAAGGTCAATGATGAGTCTCACTGAGCTACCTATTTCCTTCTAGGGATATGCATTGAACAGTGCAATACTTATTTTGAATAAGGTTCCGTCAAAGTCTGTTCAACAGACTCCGTATGAAATATGGACAGGAAAGAAACGGGGTTTATCATTCCTGAAGATTTTGTGTTGCTGGGCATACGTTAAACGTTTGGTTGGTACCAAACTTGAACCCAAATCGGATAAATGTCTATTTGTAGGTTATCATAGGGAAACCAAAGGATATTACATCAACAACCCACAAGAGAACAAAATATTTGTTGCTCTACATACGGTTTTCCTTGAGAGGGAATTCCTAAATGCAGTGGTTAGTGGGAGGAAAGTAGAACTCGATGAAAGTTGGAGTGATACTGTTACTGGCACAGAATCCTTAACGGAACATGAACAGTTCATCAGGGATGAGACTGTACCACAATCTTCTAATACACAAGAACCGCGTAGGTCAGAGAGAGTCAGGAAATAACCTGAGAGGTATGGGTTTCTGATCTCACCTCATGTGGATATTAATCTTATTGAGGAAGACGAATCGGTTATGTATGAGGAAGCGATACAAGGTATCGACTCCGGTTTATGGCAAGATGCCATGAAGTCCGAAATGGATTCCATGTACACCAACCAAGTTTGGACACTGGTTGATGCACCGGAAGGCTTAAAGCCTATTAGTTGCAAATGGGTCTTCAAGAAGAAGACCGACATGGATGGCAACATACAAACATACAAAGCTAGGCTTGTAGCGAAAGGGTATCGTCAACGAAATGGTGTCGATTACGACGAAATTTTTTCACCTATTGCCATGATTAAATCCATTCGGATAATGCTTGCTATCGCTGCTTATTTCGATTATGAGATATGGCAGATGGACGTCAAAACCGCTTTCCTTAATGGAAACCTTTTAGAGGATGTTTATATGCAACAGCCTGACGGTTTTGTCCTACAAAAACATGCAGATAAGGTTTGCAAGTTAAATCGATCCATTTATGGATTGAAGCAAGCATCGCGTTCTTGGAACCAACGTTTTGATGAGATCATAAAAGAATATGATTTCGTTCAAAACGAGGATGATCCTTGTGTATATAAGAAGGTTAGTGGGAGCACACTGACATTCATTGTCCTTTACGTTGATGATGTATTGCTTATTGGCAATGACATTCCCATGCTACAATCGGTGAAAGCTTGGCTTTCATTAAAATTCTCCATGAAAGATCTGAGAGAAACAGCCTTTATTATGGGAATAATGATCTACCGGGATAGATCAAGAAAATAGTTTGGACTCTCCCAGAGCATGTACATTGACAAAGTGTTGAAGAGATTCAACATGGAACAGTCTAAGAGGGGACTGTTGCCAGTGTCACATGGTGTCACTCTATCTAAGGACATGTGTCCTAAAACTCAAGATGAGAGAGACAACATGAGTCGGATCACGTTCGCCTCAGTAGTCGGATCGATCATGTATGCCATGATATGTACATGACCGGATGTCTCCTATGCTTTGAGCATGTGTAGTCGCTATCAGGCCGATCCCGGTGATGGTCACTGGGTTGCGGTTAAGAACATCCTTAAGTATCTTAGCCGAACTAGGGATGCGTTCTTAATCTATGGAGATGGGGAACTTGAGGTAACTGGGTTTACCGACGTAAGTTTCCAAACCGATAAAGATGACTGTAATTCGCAATCCGGGTATATATTTTGTTTGAACAACGGAGCAATAAGCTGGAAATCTTCCAAGCAAGAGACTGTTGCCGATTCAATAACAGAAGCAAAATATATTGATGCAGCTGAAGCAGCAAAAAAGGCAGTTTGGATTCGTAAATTTCTAATTGGATTAGGAGTAGTTCCGTTAGCAGGTGAGCCTGTTCCATTGTATTGTGACAATAACGGGTCTATAACGCAGGCTAAAGAACCACAGTCTCATCAACGATCCAAGCATGTACTTCGAGGTTTCCATCTGATTCGTGAGATCATACATCGTGGCGATGTGAAGATCGAGATGGTCGCATCAGAGAAAACATTACAGATCCACTGACGAAAGCTATTCCTCAGCAAAAGTTTGAGCGACATGTACATATTTCAGGTGTTAGATACTTGAGTGACATGCTATAGGCCAAATGGGAGATTGTTGGACAATTATGACCCATAGCGTCACTATTTGTAAAAAGACATTGTGGTTTTTGTACAAATTAACTATGTGACAATGGAAATTGTTATTTTATCATTTTGTAATTAGATTACTTGTATATATAAATGATAAAAGTCCTTATGATTAGTTCCAGATTATAAGATATGAGACGATATCAATCCACAAAGGTTTAATCATTAAATATCCCTAGTCGTAGTATTATCGAGACTGGACATCGATACTGCAGAATAGACTAGTATTGCACGTGTGCGTGTTATGGAAGTGTAACAACATAGTTCTCATATATTTAAGTATTGGATAGTTATGCAAGTGTGATTGGAGGTTGTGTTTACCGATGGCACGGGAACAGCTTTGCTCTGGATAGACCCCTCAGAATCCCATTGGTAGTATGACTATGTGTCTATGGGAATCCGATTCAGGGTAGGTGTATTTGGTTTTAACATGAGACTTGCATCGCTAATACTTACGACAATCAATACGCTTTGGTTTGGGTCGTCCGGGACTTTAACAGGTTCTGTGTACGCCTCTTCTGGGTTTATTGAGAATCGTAGTGTATTGGGTGTGATGTCAAGACAGAAGTATCACTTCAGTCATATGGAGATGATGATCACGCAGGGATACATAACTGGTTCTCTATTATGTTGCAACAATCGGGATAATATGACAAGGTCATGATTATCCGATTATAGAGACTAGTTGCTTGTGATCTGATATATGCTTCGTACGGGGAAGACACTATTCCAGTACCAGACCTTGTATGTGACATCAGATACTGGATCGCAATAAGCAATACTACGTATACTACATCTGACAAAGTTTATATATATTCCTTAAAGAATATTTCTGGAGAATTGGGTAGGCACGGTGCTTTGCTAGAAGCCAACCATGTCTTATAAATCGATAAAAATGTGGTACTGGGTACGCACATGTCCAGATAGTCCGACGACCAGATTTATTGCCAACATATCCAGGGATCTCATGGGTCGCTTCCCGAAGATTCACCGATGACGTATGACTCGAACATAATTAATCTAGAATTAATTACGGTGAGAATTTATTTGGGATAAAATTAAATTAAAAGAGATAACGATTAATTTGGAATTAATCGATTAAAATAATATATTCGATATATTAAGTGAAATTAGATTTCATAACGGAATTAAAATTGGATTTTAATTCGGGCGAACGAATTAATTTAGAATTAATTTATGAGCGACTTTAATAGTAATTTTGCTAGGCATAATTATTTAATTAAATTTGATTTAATTAAGTCGCAACAGAAAATTCGTTAATTCAGAATTAACGAACCCGAGCCCAGAATGTGTTTGCGGGCCCACTCGGATTTTGAATTAAAGTGGGGCCCACAAGTCACATCACAACTTACATACTTGTCCATCAAGTGTCAAAGTTGAGTGATGGGAGTGGTTGGGGACATTAAATGTAATTTTCCCTCCAAACATTTGCTTTAGCTTTTTGGAAAAGCATATACCAAATTTGAGAGACTTTTTGGTATTAGGTTTTTTAGAAAAATAAAACAAAAAATTGAAAAGATCTTTCCTTTCCCTATCCTCTCATTGCCGTGAGTTTCCAAGAACAAGAGGGAAAATTTGTTACAAATTTCCAAGTGCTAGCACACAAAAGGAGTCATTCAAAGGTGATAGGGAAACATCCCTTGAGTTTGGAATTGATTCATCAACCTTGGACATCAACATACAATCAAAGAAGAAGATATTGGAGCACTTCTCAAAGAGGAAATTTTTGAACTTTCCTATATCCACTTATCCGTTCAATGTGAGTATAATTTCCTCTATATTCCTTTGAGTATTCACACATGTTTATGCTTAAATGACCTTGGGATTAACCTTAGAAACCCAACAGCTTCTCCTAGATCCTTCATGGAGAAATGTTTACAGAGATATGCTTTGACGCCTTGTAACATCCCTATATCATTCCCAATGATTAGGATGTCGTCAACATAGAGGACTAAAAATACTACCATGCTCCCACTGGCCTTCTGATACACACATGAATCTTCCAAATTCTTGAGAAAACCAGACGATCTAATAATCTCATCGAATTGATGATTCCAACTTCGTGAAGCTTGTTTAAGTCCATAAATAGACTTCTTAAGCTTATATACCATGCCCGAGTTTTTGCTGGACACAAAACCTTTCGGATGTTCCATATAGATTTCTTCATCAATAAATCCATTTAGAAATGCCATTTTAACATCCATTTGCCAAATCTCATAGTCATGATACACAGCTATAGAAAGCAAAATCCTAATAGACTTAAGCATTGCTACTGGTGAAAAAGTTTCATCATAGTCGACACCAGGTCCCTGCGTGTAACCTTTTTCTACCAGTCGGGCCTTCTAGGTTTCAACCTTTCCGTCAGGCCCACGCTTCCTCTTGTAAACCCATTTACATACGATAGGAACAATTCCTTCGGGAAGTGAAACCAAGTCCCAAACTTGATTCTCATGCATTGATTCTAACTCGGATTTTTTGGCACTTTGCCATTTCACGGAGTCGATGTCCAACATCGATTCTCTATAGGTAAAAGGATTAGTCTCTTCAACTAAGAGAACATCAAGATTCTTTTCTTGTATCAAATACAAGCGTTCATGAGGTCTAAATACCCTTTGTGACCTACAGAGTGTGTGTGTTGAAGGTTCTTCATCTACTTGAACTCCAGGTTCCTCCGTTGGTTCGTTGTTTTTAGGTTGGACTTCATCAAGTTCAACTTGTCTATGATTACCATCTTCTGACAAAAATTCTACTTCTAGAAATCTTGCAAAGTGAGCTACGAACACATTTCGATGCTCGGTATCATAGAACAGATATCCCTTCGTGTTCGAAGGATATCTAACAAACCTAAGCTTTTGCCCTCGAGGCTAAAACTTATCTGGCTGAGTCATCCTGACATAGGCAGGACAACCTAAAACCTTAATATAACTAAGATTTGGTCTCCTACCGGTCCATATCTCATACGGAGTCATAGGAACAGCTTTTGAAGGAATCTTATTCAAAAGATGTGTAGCTGTTAAAGTAGAGTAGCCCCATAGGAAATATGGCAAATCTATAAAATTCAACATTGATCGGACCATATCCAATAAAGTCTGATTTCTCCTCTCAGACACTCCATTGTGTTGTGGAGTACCTGGAGGAGTATATTGAGTGAGAATCCCATTCTCCTTCATATAATCCATGAACTCACTACTCATATATTCGCCGCCTCGAATGCATTTAATATATTGACCAGTCTGTTTTTCTACTTCATTTCGGAACTCTTTGAACCTTTCAAAGGTTTCCGATTTATGTGCATCAGATAGACATAACCGTACCGTGACATATCATCGGTAAAGGTAACAAAGTACAAATAACCACTGTAAGCAGTCTGACTTAGTGGACCATATACATCAGAATGTACAAGTTCCAGTAAGTTAGTGGCGCGGTGTCATACACCAGAAAATGGGGCTTTGGTTATCTTACCCTGAATACACAATTAACAAGTTGGATAGGGTTCAATGGTGAGATCTGGTATCAAACCATTCCTAACCAATTGGGTAAGGCGTTTAACGCCTATATGACCTAGCCGCATATGCCAAAGTTTAGTATTATTAACAACAAGTAAACTACGTTTATTAATCCCAGTATTCAAAATATCTTTAGAAGTATGCAATATGTAATGACCATGCTCATTTGGACAACAAAGGATCTGAATATTACGTTTATCATATAAATACAAAGAACAGTTCTTAATATTAATACGATAACCTTTTGTATCAATACAAAAAGAGATATAATATTTGCTACACATCCCGGTACAACGTAGAAATCATACAACAAAAGTTTCCCATTCGGCAAAGGGATCTCGCATGCTTCCACTGCAACTGCATCCAGAGAGTCTCCACTCCCAAAGCACAATTGCATCTCTCCAGGCTTCAGTTTCTTACTTTCCTTCAGCACCTGCAACGAATTGCAAATGTGAACAGGACAAGCAGAATATAAAATCCAGCTGGATGTAACAGCTTCACAAGCCAGTGAGATATCAATAACTGGAAAAATAAATATACCTGATGTAGATGCTCTCTCCCTCATTATCTGGGAAATGTAGTCAGGACAGTTCCTTTTCTAGTGCACGACTTTGCTGCAGTGATGGTATTTGTCTTCGGAAGCCCTCTTGGGCTTTGCTATCTTTCCCTGCGGTTGAGAACCGAAACCCTTCTTCTTCTTCGCTTTCGTCTTCTTTCCCTTTGACTAGGTCTGGGAAGAATCAGAAATTGAAGTAGGTTTCAGAGGGCGAGTCGATACTCCCTTCCTTAGGTCCTCTTCCGCCGTGATCAGCATCCTATGCAGCTCATGGTAGGTATAGATAATCTCATTCATGTTGAAGTACATCATTAATTGGCGATATGAAGTTGGGAGCGAACCAAGAATGACACTCCTATCGAGAATGTCATTCAGAGGGAGATTATGTTGCCTCAGTTGATCGATCAAATCGATCATGTTAAGAAAATGCGAGCTCACATCTTGCCCCTCGTCCAGTCGCGCATGGTACAGTTCCATCGCAACTTTGTGAACAACAATTTGTTCTTGGTTCATGAATGATTCTCTTAATCACATCATCACACTATACGCATCTATCATTCCATAGTATTGTTTCTTGAGTCCCGGTGTCAGCGAACTTCAGATGTATGATTTAACTTTTAAATCATCATCTTTCCAAGCTTGGAAAACTTGGTGTTCCTCTGGTGTTGCATCCTCACACACATCAAGGGACATCGGACCCTCAAGAACATATCCCAACTTCTCGGAATCAAGGAAAATCCTTAAATCCAAGTCCCAATCGATGAAGTTCTCAACGCCTTTGAGTTTGTTCGTAACCAACATACGCGCAAACTGATTAGTTGATGGTGCCGCCATCACAAATCTATCATATAGATCACAAAAAATGGTTAGCAGATATAAAACAATTTCATATAATATCAAAAGCATTAACTAGATCATGGATTTTTAATCTAAAAATGCCTCTCCCACTAAATCATGCAATATTGTAATCCCTAAACAGAATACATAGATTTAATAATTAAATTAAATACAAATAGTGAAAGGTGGATCCCATGAATATATTTCAGCTCACAGCTTTGGCACGGTCTCACCTACATATATTCATCAGGTAGACAACTCCTTGTCAATCACTCAATAATGACTCTTAGATTTCCGGTCTTTGTCGTTTCTCGTTGTTACAGCTTTGGCACGTTCACAAGGAGACGTACCAAGGTTAAACTCGTCAATGATAAACTCAAGCTATTTGCGTAACCATGACAACTTTGGCATGTTCAGGATTCCGCTTTCGCTTGAATTTATCTTGCTGGACAATTTTGACCCATTGTGTCACTATTTGTACAGATCATGGTGTTGTTGTACAAATTAACTATGTGACAAAGGAGATTGCTCTCTTATCATTTGTGATTAGATCACCAAGATGTATAAATGATAGAAGGTCCTTATGATTTGTTCCTGGATTGAGAATGATATGAGAAAATATCAGTCCACGAAGGATAAATCATTAAATATCCGTAGTCAGAGTATTATCGAGATTTGACATCGATAAATGCGTAAAAGACTAGTATTACACTTGTGAGCGTTGTGAGGGCACAACGACATAGTTATCATATATTTGGGTATGTGATACTCATGCAAGTGTAATATGAGGTTGTGTTTTACTGATGGTACGGGAAACAGCTTCGCTCTGGATAGACCCCTTCGGAATTCCATTGGTAGTATGACTATGTGTCTATGGAAGTCCGAAATTAGGGTAGGTGTATTTGGTCTTAACCTGAGACTTGCACCGCTAATACTTACGACAATCAATATACTTTGGTTTTGGTCGTCCAGGGCTTTAACAGGTTCTGTGTACTCCTCTGCTGGGTATATTGAGAATCATAGTGTGTTGGGTATGATGTCAAGACGGAAGTATCACTCCAGTCATATGGAGATGATGGTCACGTAGGATACGGAACTGGTTCTCTTATATACTGCAGCTATCGGGATATTATGACAAGGTCATGTATATCCGATTATAGAGACTAGTTACCAGAGATCTGATATGTGCTTCGTACGGAGCAGACACAATTCCAGCCCCAGGCCTAGCACGTGACATCTGATAATGGATCGAAATACGCAATACTACGTATACTACGCCTGATATAGATCCTTATATTCCTGTAAGGATATTTCTGGAGAATTGGGTAGGCATGGCGCTTTGCTAGAAGCCAACCTTGTCTTGTAAATCGGTATAAACGTAGTACGAGGTACTTACGTGTTCGGATAGTCCGACAACCGAATTTACTGCCAACATATCCGGGGATCTCATGGGTCTCTTCCCGAAGATTCACCGATGATGTATGACCCGCACTTTTAATTAATCTGAGATTAATTAGATGAAAGAGTAAATTAATTTGGGATTAATTACGGAGATATTTTATCTTGCATAAAATATCAATTAAAGAGAGAAAACGATTAATTTGGAATTAATCGATAAATTAATATATTTGATATATTAAACGAAATTAGATTTCGACGCAGAATTAAAATTAGATTTTAATTCGGGCGAACGAATTAATTTAGAATTATTTCCTTAGCTGTGTGAATAGTAATTATGCTAGGCATGATTATTTAATTAAATTAGATTTAATTACGTCGCAACGGAAAATTCGTTAATTTGGAATTAGCAAACCCGAGCCCGGGATTGTTTGCGAGCGTATTCGCATTTCGAATTCGAGTGCGGCACGCAAGTCTAATCAAGCGTCAAATCGCTAGTCCCATCTAGCGTCACATCATTTGTCAATCAAGTGATAGATGTCTTTCACTTTGAGTGATTGACGCCAATCACTATTCATTGATTGATGGAAGTTGATGTGAGTAGTTGGCAAGCATTTATGGCTTGATTTTTGAAAATCAAAAGTTGTATATGTTTTTTTTTTTTTAGAAAACAATTATCAATTACACAAATCTCTCTCTCTCTTCCAACTTCTTCTTTCTCTCTCACGCCGAACAAGGGCATTTTCTTCACTGGTTTGGCAGCTCACTGCCGAGAGCCAAAAAGGAAATGGGAAGCAAAAGCTTGATGATTTTGCGGTAAAATCATCAAGAGCTAGCACTCCGAGAGACATGCGAAGGTGATAGGGAAGTCCACTCATGAGCTTGGAATCACACCACGAAAGCTTGGAGCTTGGAAGATGATCCAAAGCCGAAAATGGAGGAGCAAAAATCAGTAACTGCCGTGGCCATGACAGTGACCATAAAAAGATTTTCGTTCATTGCCGCGTCGCTCAACCACTCGATGTGAGTATTACGTAACTCCGTGATGTATTCGCATGTTTATTTCTTGCTTTGTATTCGATCCTCGGGCCCGTAGAACTCCAACAATGGTATCAGAGCGATTGAAAAGCATGAAATTTGATTAGGGCTTAAAATTTGGGTAAATTTATTTTGAGCATGAATTTATTAAATTGGATGAATGAATATGCTTAAATGTGTTTTAATTGAAGTTTGATTTGATCAATTTCAAGAAAATTGATTTGGAACAATTTTCCCCAAATTATCATGGCTTGGCCGAGAGTTAGACTTGCCTTAAATGTCTTGGATTTTGATTTTTTGATTCATTGGATGAGTTAGAATTGTGTTGGGAATATTGATTTATGTTGAATTGGATTTAATTGGATTGAATTCAAATTGGACAAAATAATTCCCACAAAGCCGAGACATATAGCATGTATATTGGGTTTGATTTTTTGATAAAATATGTTGGACATGTTTTGTTGTTGATGAGCATGATTAATTAGACAAATTTGTGTTTTGGAAATATTGATTTAGGTAATTAATTGTGTAATGCACTTTGAGTAATTTAATTGAGAAATTTGGAATTTTGGAATTAAATTATATGGGCCTATTTTGTGAAATTGGGCTTAAGTGTTGTAATTGGGCTTATTGGGCTTGGTTGTACTAAGTTGGGTTTAGGAAAAATTAGTTGGATCCAATTAGGCCCAAAACTGCTTCCATAAAGCCCAAATGCGACTAATGGACCTTTAAAGTTTAATTGGGCCTAAATTGATTTCTAGGCTTATGGGGTAATTCCCGGATTGGACTTTGGTTATTCGGTTTGACCCGAGTTGACCAAAAGTCCACGCCTTAAGAAATTAATTAAAAGCCCATTGGACTTTAATTAAATCAACGTTGGACGTTAATCGGGCTTTGAGACCCGTAACGATTAATTTGGAATTTAAGTCGTAAAAGGTTTATTAATAAAGTGTAATATTTAATTTGGAATTAAATAGCGAATTAGTATTAAATACAAATTGAATTGGATTTAATTATATAGTTTAATTTAATTCGAGAATTAGTACTTTGAGTACTTATTCGCAAAACGAGTTCGACTCGAGCAAAATCAAATCGTTGTTTGAACATTAGATGGTCAGTAATTATCAGATTAATTAATTTGATTAGATTGATTGATAACATGCTTGTGTGAATACATGGTTCCGATGCATGAATAATGTATATCGGATGGATATTAGATGGGTGGGACAATTTTAGAAATTGTTGTAATAAATTTGATTTATTAATTGGACCTGCGTGTCCAGCCTTATTACCTCCTTATTCTTTGTATTCTCTTCTCACCTATTCCCCTCAATGTAAATGAGGTTTATTTAGAAGTGTAGTGTAATGGGTAGAAGTAAATACATGTGCTAGCGGGAGAGAGAAAGAGAGAGATTTGATCTAGGATCAATGTGTAAAGTATACATCCGCATATCATTATTATTTTATCATATGCGCTTTATTATGTGTTTAGAATGCATGTTTAAGGGTGTATGAAGATGAGACCTTAACAAAGATAATAAATTGGTTGCCAATTTGCACTCGAAAAACCCTCGCAAAATATTAAGCATTTTTCCTTCCATTGAGTGATTCTTACTCAAGATCCGAGACTGGCATTGGCTTGTTGGCCAAAGTCAAGGCCTTTGTCCGTCGAGGATGTGTATGAATCATGAGATCTTTGTTCCATATCAGTGTCTTGTCCAAGTTGTGATTTGTTGGCCAAAGTCAAGATCACTTCTTGTCCATCGACATTGATTACGAAGCTTTCCATGGTCAATGGGTCGCGCTTAACTGGGATCACTAAGTTTGTTGTGCCAAAGCCAAGGCTTGGTTGATTCAGAGGAAAAAGGTTAGGCAATATATTGGATATATTGGCATATATAAGACATATGTTTCGGACTTGGATGTCCCCCTACTGGATCTAGGAATTGGATTGGATCCAATTGATCTTAGAGATCTACCTAGTTAATTATCATACAATTTGTTGGCCAAAGTCAAGATTGTGTGATATTTAACGGGATCCTAGCCCACTAGGAAACACAGTTTCCCGAGTACTCGACAGAGGGTTAGAGGCTCGCCGAAAAATAGTGGGAGGCAAGAATTGAATTTGCAATATTCGTTTAATTACTTGCCGTACGCGCTCAATCACAAACATCATTCGTCAAATTATTAAATGTTAGTTGGACTAATATTTAAATCGTTGTTTTAATTAACAGTTGGACTGTATTAAAACAAATTAAAAGTATAATATAGTTGGATTATAATAATCAATATATTTAAAAGTACCGAAATCGTTGATTAAATAGTTTGACTATTAGAATCAAGATAAAATTGAAAGATTGACATTTAAAACATAATCCTAGGGAAAATGTATTTAAATGGTTTAATTTTCAGATTGGGAATAATTTCAGGATGGTCCTGGAAACTAATAAGTTACTTTATTTGATAAAATAACATATTAGGGTTAAGCCCGGAGTTAAGCAAATAAGTAGAGCATAATCTTTGGAAGATTTATGTGATGATAACTTTAGTGCTTAATCCATTATACTTGTCAAGTAGACTCCTTAATTTCTGAATCAGAACTAAGGATTAGATCCTTAAAGTATGATAATGAAATTGAAGAATCTTCATAGATCTATACTTAGATTTTAGAAGTACTAAATTGCAGTACTAAACTCTTGGAGAGTTAATGGCTATACTCAAGGAGACAAAGCCAATGTTTGCAAATAGGCAAGTAGCGCAAGGCGCACTTTATTTCGATATTCTAGAAGGCCAAAGCTTGGCCAAAGGCTACTGGAATGTGAAAAGGACAAAGGCAAAATCATTATAATCTTCTGGGAAGATAAAAGACATATCCCAAAATGTCTGCCTTAATTGTGGCAAACGGGATGGCAGAAGCGTGACTGCCGTTTGAACAAAGCAGACATAAAGGAAATGAAGACGGGCAAGGCACTGACTTCAAATATGTTTGTCATAATTATGTTCACTACTAGTATTAAAATTGGATTTTAAATACTTAGTGTGATACATAAATATGTACTGATGTTCAGAATCTGCTATGAGCATGATACTGACTTCAGTTGAGATTTAATCTGCGAATTGAAAACGGGATGAAAGTCGCTGTTTTAACCGTAGATACCTAAATTTAGGAACTACCTTATTGGTGTGTACTTAAATTAGAAAACTGTTATAATGTAACTAGTTTGACTAGAAATATTATCTCTATATCAGTGTTTAATCCATTGCGGATATACCTTTATATTCTAGAACACTAAAGTGTTTTATTATATAAAGATGATATTGAGATAAACACATTAGATGTGAATAATAGAATTTATATTTTGAATATAAATGAATCTCAAACATATAACATGACAAACAAATAGCTCAAACTGATTTGATCAGAAGAAACATATTGTGGCATTGATGTCTGGGACACAATTAAACAAGACTCGTATATCCACACTTTTGAAGAGTGGGTACTAGGACTGATTTGATTCCAATCAAATAAAGTCTACGAATCTAGTAGTGCTAAAACACCTTTACTTGGTAAAAGTACAAATGCCACCGATCTGTTAGCCTTCGTTCATAGTGACGTAAGTGGGCCCATATCTAGCTAGGCTAGATGTGGATATGAATGTTTCGTGACCTTTACGGATGTGGCATCGCGTTATGGTTATGTGTTTCTTTTGAAACATAAATCAGAAACTTTTACAGTTTTCAACACGAAATAGACAAACAGATCGGCTAAAGTATTATACCATCACGGTGAGACCGTAATGGAAAACAATTAAGCAATAAGTTTCTCGTATACTTGAAAGAGTATAGTATTCTTTCAAGGAGGACTCGTTACGGAACACGTCAATTTGACGGTGTGTCCGAACAGAGTAACCGAATTTTGTTGGACATGATACGGTTAATCATGAGTCGCTCTGAGCTACCATTTCCTTCAACGGATACGCATTAACAGTGCTAAACTTATTTAGAATAAGGTTCCATTAAAATATGTTAGACAGACTTCATATTAGATATGAACAGGAAAGAAATCGGGTTTCTCATTCCTGAATATTTGGGTATGTTAGGCATATGTTTGGATGATACCAAACTAAAACCCAAATTGGATAAGTGCCAAATTGTAGGTTATCCTAGGGATACCAAAGTATAGTACTTATACAACTCACAAGAGAACAATGTAATTGTTGCTAGCCATGCAGTTTTCCTAAGAGGAATACCGATATGCAGTGGTAAGTGGGAGGATAGTAAAACTCGATGAAAATCAGAGTAATACAATTCCAAGGCATCGAATCTTAATGGAACATAAATAGTTCATCAAGGATGAAACTATTACCAATAATCTTCGAATACACAAGAACCGCGTAGGTCGGAGAGAGTCAGAAAACAACCTGGGGTATGGGTTTCTGATCTCACCTCATAAAGATGTCTATCTTATTGAGGAATACCAACTGACTACGTATGAGGAAGTGATACAAGGTATCGACTCCCTATTATGGAAAAGTACTATGAGTCCGAAATGGATTCCATGTATATCAACAAGTTTGGATACTAGTTGATGTACCGCAAGGCATTGTGCCCACTGGTATTTTATAGGTCTTCAAGGAAGACATACATGGATGGCAACATACCAACGTATAAAGCTAGGCTTTTAGCGGAAAGGTATCGTTATCAACATTGTGTTGATTACGATTCAACCTTTTACCTGTTGCCACGATAAATCCATTTGGATAAAGATTGCTAAAAGCTGCATGTTTCATTTATGAAATATGACAGCTGAACGGGAAAATCACTTTCCTGAAAAGGAAACCTTTTGGAGGATGTTTACAACATCCTGTCGGTTTTGTCGTACCATAACAAGCAAACAAGGTTTGCAGGTTATTCGATCCATGTTTTGATTGAAGCAAGCATTAGGTTCTTGGAATTATCGTTTTGATGTAATCATAATAGTTTATGATTTAATTCAAAACGAGAATGATTCTTGTGTATATAAGGAGGTTAGTGGGAGCGCACTGACAATAAATGTCCTATAAATAATGATAATATATGTCATTTCTTGGAAATGATATTCCCAAAATAATTATCGGTGCAAGCTTGGCTTTCATAAATACTCTCCGAGAAATCGTACATTGAAAAATGTACGTGACCTGGTGTCTCATACGCTTTGAGCATATGGATTCACAAACAGGCCAATCCATGTGATAGTCACTGGATTGAAGTTAAGAATATCCGTTAGTATCTTAGAGAACTAAGGATGCTGTCTTTTACTATGGAGATGGAAAACTTGAAGTGACTAGGTTCACTACTGCAAGTTTCCTAACCGATAAGACGACTACAAGTCGCAAAACGGTACTATATAGTTTGAATAACGGAACAGTGAGCTGGAAATCTTCCAAGCAAGATATTGTTACCGAATAAACAACAAATGCGGGTTATTGCTGCAGCTGAGGCAGCAATATAAGCCATTTGGGTCGATAAAAAAATCTAATTAGATTAGATATAGTTCTATTAGCAGCTGAGCTAGGCTACAACGTAGGCTAAAGACTTAACGGTCTCATCAACGATCCAGATATATACTTCGATATTCATTTGATTCGTTCGGATCATACATCGTGATGATGTGATGATCGAATTAATCGCATCATATGATAATCATGCAAATCCGCTGACGAAAGCCTTTCCTCAGCAATTTGAGCGAACCGAAAATAGTTCGGGTGTTAAACACTCGAGTGACTGGCTATAGGCCAAGTGGGAGATTGTTGGACAATTATGACCCATAGCGTCACTATTTGTACAGATCATGGTGTTGTTGTACAAATTAACTATGTGACAAAGGAGATTGCTCTCTTATCATTTGTGATTAGATCACCAAGATGTATAAATGATAGGAGGTCCTTATGATTTGTTCCTGGATTGAGAATGATATGAGACAATATCAGTCCATGAAGGATAAATCATTAAATGTCCCTAGTCAGAGTATTATCGAGATTGGACATCGATAAATGCGTAAAAGACTAGTATTACACTTGTGCGCGTTGTGAGGGCACAACGGCATAGTTCTCATATATTTGGGTATAGGATACTCATGCAAGTGTAATATGAGGTTGTGTTTTACCGATGGTACGGGAAACAGCTTCGCTCTGGATAGACCCCTTCAGAATTCCATTGGTAGGATGACTATGTGTCTATGGAAGTCCGAAATCAGGGTAGGTGTATTTGGTCAAGGCCTAGCACGTGACATCTGATAATGGATCGAAATACCCAATACTACGTATACTACGCCGGATATAGATCCTTATATTCCTGTAAGGATATTTCTGGAGAATTGGGTAGGCATGGCGCTTTGCTAGAAGCCAACCTTGTCTTGTAAATCGGTATAAACGTAGTACGAGGTACTTACGTGTTCGGATAGTCCGACAACCGAATTTACTGCCAACATATCTGGGGATCTCATAGGTCGCTTCCCGAAGATTCACCGATGACGTATGACTCGCACTTTTAATTAAACTGGGATTAATTAGATGAGAGAGAAAATTAATCTGGGATTAATTGCGGAGATATTTTATCTCGGATAAAATATCAATTAAAGAGAGAAAATAATTAATTTGGAATTAATCGATAAATTAATATATTTGATATATTAAACGAAATTAGATTTCGACACGGAATTAAAATTAGATTTTAATTCAGGCGAACAAATTAATTTAGAATTAATTCGTTAGCGGCGTGAATAGTAATTATGCTAGGCATGATTATTTAATTAAATTAGATTTAATTACGTCGCAACGAAAAATTCGTTAATTTGGAATTAGCGAACCCGAGCCCGGGATTGTTTGTGAACGCATTCGCATTTTGAATTCGAGTGCGGCACGCAAGTCAAATCGCTAGTTGCATCTAGCCTCACATCATTCGTCAATCAAGTGATAAATGTCTTTCACTTTGAGTGATTGACTCCAGTCACTATTCATTGATTGATGGAAGTTAATGTGAGTAGTTGGCAAGCATTTATGGCTTGATTTTTGAAAATCAAAAGTTATATATGTTTTATTGTTTTTAGAAAATAATTATCAATTACACAAATCTCTCTCTCTCTTCCAACTTCTTCTTTCTCTCTCACGCCCAACAAAGGCATTTTCTTCACTGGTTTGGCAGCTCACTGCCGAGAGCCAAGAAGGAAATGGGAAGCAAAAGTGTGATGATTTTGCGGCAAAATCATCAAGAGCTAGCACTCCGAGAGACATGCGAAGGTGATAGGGAAGTCCACCCATGAGCTTGGAATCACACCACGAAAGCTTGGAGCTTGGAAGATGATCCAAAGCCGAAAATGGAGGAGCAAAAATCAGTCACTGTCGTGACAATGACAGTGAGCAGAAAAAGATTTTTGTTCGTTGCCGCGTCGGTCAACCGCTCGATGTGAGTATTCCGCAACTCCGTGATGTATTCGCATGTTTATTTCTTGTTTTGTATTCGATCCTCGGGGCCGTAGAACTCCAACATATCTAGTATATGATATACATCCGACATAAATAAATTTCTATCGGCAACACCCTCATAGCTTTGGCACGGTCTCAAATGTAGTCACAGAAAATTATCCATAAACCGTATTGACAAGACAGACCATGTAATATGCATCAAATACATAATTAACATAAACCTTATAAATTATGGATTTTCCTTAAAAGATGCTTTTTCCTTTATTTAATCAAATTAAATAAACACATGCATGCGTCAAGTAAAGATTAAATTAAACATTGAATTTAAAAGGCACAATCATATTAGGGTGTCCAGAATCAGACTCGCTCTGATACCGCTTTGTAGGGGTTTTATGGCGAAAATCCGGTAAAGCAGCAGAATCGCGAAAAATCAAAATTTTCCGATTTCAAAATTTTTCTTGGATCAATTAAATAAATTTATTTATTTAATTATCCAATTATTAAATTCTGAAAAATTACACAAGAGATCAAATTTCTTGGTAATTACCGAATTGGCCCACAACTTTGCAAAATGATCATTTTAGTCCAAAAATAGTCAAATACAATTTTGGATGATTCTAAATCATTTCTAAAATGATTTTTAACAAGTCCAACGCATTAAAATCAGATTGCAATCAAATCCCCAAATTTTAGTCAATTGCCGAGAGCACCCCTAATTTTCAATTAATTACAATTTAGTCCATTTTTTTGTTCAAAACATGCCAAGATCAAATCCAATCAACCCAAAAATTTATATGCATTATATACACTCCATAATACATCACATATATGAAAAGCCCTAAATTTGGAAGGGCTTAAGAACCCTAATTTTATAATTTCATCAAATTGACCAATATAACCAAATCTTTAAAATCCAACACTTTAACTCATTCTTTACCACACCAAACAAGTCTCACCACTTTGAAATAACTCTAGAACAATTATAGGTCACCAAGGAGTGGATCAATAACTCTAGAATGGAAATTTGATTATCAAATAATCGAAAGTAAGCCTTTGAAACCATTTCAAGCTTACTTATATGCATACATCTTTCATTCAAGTTCACAACCAATTAAACAAAAACTATAATAGAAGAGACAACATCAAAGCAACATATATTGAAGCTAAGCATGTTAGAAATATTTTTCATGTTGAAAGTTTTAAAGAAAAACTTACAAATACCAAAGATTTCTAAGCCTTTTCCTTTTGCCTTCAAACTTTTCTCTCAACTTCCTTTCAATTTATTTCATTAAAGCTTACTTTATCAACTTGTATTTTAAATCATTACAACTTTAATGAATTTTAACAAGTCAACAAAAGCAACTAAAAGCATTTCCAAAAATATCACAACTTTAAGATATTTATATTTTAATTAATTTAATTATTTAACAATTAAATAATTATTTAAATATAAATATTTTAAATATATGTATTATATTTACATTAAATATCCAAATACATATATATTTATGATATTAGTCAAATATCTCAATTTGACAATTAATTAATGTGTATTTGATAAAATCTATCATTAAATGCAAATACACAAAAATTAGGAAATGACTATTAGGTCCATTCCCATGTATATTTCGTTTAACCTTTAAACGACTTATAAATAATCAGTATTATTCATAAAAGTTGCCCTAGTACTCTACGAGTATATTTTACTAGTGAGACTCTCTAGATTTAGGCATATCCATCACGAAATCCAATTTCGTGTCCATAATTTACCCACTCGTAAATTATGACGACCACGGATAAACTCGCCGAATCATACATGTCGAGGTCATGGAAAATGTATAATTCCTCCGTCACAGGTATCCGGATATATCCCAGAGATATAGATGTAAACGTCAAATCTCTATAGGGACAATCTCGTCGACGTCTCTATTAGCAATCTCTAAAAGAACACTTAGAACTGACTTCTAAAGTGTACCACGGGCCCATGGTTTTTATCTGATTGCTAATAATATATGGACTACCTATGCTATGTACACAGAACTGACAAATCATATCTCGACACACACGGGACACCCTGAGGATTTATCCATACCCAACAAACAGGCGGAGGTCTGATCTAAATAGATCGGTGACGTGACTGCCATCTAAGTGTGGAAGATGTCTCATGTGCCCACAGTGGTATCTCAAGTCGAAGAATCACAAATGCTACTCAACCTAAGAAGATTCTTATTGACGTTGGTGTACCATCCATTAAGAATCTTCAGTGAGTCGTTCAGTGTTTATCCGCTATAAACACCTACAAATTTAACAATTAAATAATACACATTTAACAATTAAATAATTAAATAATTATTTAAATATAAATATTTTAAATATATGTATTATATTTATATTAAATATCCAAATACATATATATATTTATGATATTAGTCAAATATCTCAATTTGACAATTAATTAATATGTATTTGATAAAATTTATCATTAAATGGAAATACAAAAAATTAGGAAATGACTATTAGGTCCCTTCGCAAGTATATTTCGTTTAACCTTTAAATGAATTATAAATAATCAGTATTATTCATAAAAGTTGCCATAGTACTCTACGAGTATATTTCACTAGTGAGACTCTCTAGATTCAGGCATATCCATCACGAAATCCAATTTCGTGTCCATAATTTACCCACCCGTAAATTATGACGACCACGGATAAACTCACTGAATCATACATGTCGAGATCATGGCAAATGTATAATTCCTCCATCACAGGTATCTGGATATATCCCAGAGATATAGATGTAAACGTCAAATATCTATAGGGACAATCCCGTCGACGTCTCTATTAGCAATCTCTAAAAGAACACTTAGAACTGACTTCTAAAGTGTACCACATGCTCATGGTTTTTATCTGATTGTTAATCATATATGGACTACCTATGCTCTGTACACAGAACTGACGGATCTTATCTCGACACACACAGGAAACCTTGAGGATCTGTCCATACCCAACGAACATGCGGAGGTCTGATCTAAATAGATCGGTGACGTGACTGCCATCTAAGTGTGAAAGATGTCTCACGTGCCCACGGTGATATCTCAAGTCGAAGAATCACAAATGCTACTCAACCCGGGAAAATTCTTATTGACTCTCTAGATTCTCAGTTGCGACGCTTTTGCAACAGTATCATTACTAATCATCCTAAGGTCTATTACATCTTTACCATATTAAAAGATATATTATATTACAGAAACTGCTTATTTTATTCATAATAAAACGTTTTACAATAGTATTTTCTAGGAAATACAACCAGGAATTGGCGCTCTGAGCACCAACCCCAACAATATTGCCAAATGATAGATTCATGATTCCATTCCTGAAATTAATTAAGACATTAGTTGTTGCTAAAAATGGACGACCAAGTATTGCAGTTGGCTTATAACCGTCTGCTACAAGTTGTGTTTCCGAAATAATAAAATCCACAGGATATATGAATTTATCGACTTGTAATAACATGTCTTCCACATTTCCTTTCGGTACTCTGACTGATCTATCGGTAAGTAAAAGATTAGTTAGGTTGGTTTTAACTCGCCAATTTTAAGTTGTTGGTAAACCGAAAATGGAAACAAATTGGCACTAACTCCAAGATCAAACAATACATGTTCAATTTATGATTTCCACTAATGCATGAAATAGTTGGACAACCAGGTCATAGTATTTTTATGCATTATTGGTCGAGAGAATGGAACTTACCTTTAAGGATCGGTAATCTCGACTACTGTTTCATTGTGGGACGAGTGTTACAGGTACCAGTTCGAAGGGAACCTAAGCCCATATCATGAGGAATTGAGTATTTCTAGTACACCCTACAAGACATTATATAGTATAAAACAGGAGATAGATATAATTTTGTGAAGGATAACTTTCATTAAGAATGACACCTCTGTGAGAAGTCTAGAGATATGGCACAAACACCCCAGGGTTGAACATTCATCTACAAAAATCAAATGGAGTATATCGAGGTAAGAGATTCCCAGAAGTCATACTATCAAGTTCTTGAGCAAAATAGTAGAAAGAAAGTAAAGGGAGATAAGAGTAGCAGATGTCAGGTACCTTCAAACCAAGTCGAGCCTAAATGGTTTAGTATCATAAGGGATTTGAGGATGAATCATATTTAAGGAGGAGGGGATAATTTATAACAATTGGTAATCTCGACTACTGTTTCATTATGGGATGAGTGTTATATAATAAAAATTATATTTGGACACATATACACTGATGAAACGACTGAGGGAACAATCAGTAAATTTTTCGAGATTCCGATACGAAGTGGTACGATGTTCAACTCCGGTCAGCTCATGGTATTTGGGTTATAATATTTTCATAAGAACTCTGAATTTTATGAATTTTATATCGTCGGAAAGCTAATATCGAGACCTACAACCTTTGCGTTGAATATTTTTCCAAACTCGAATAACAAAGAAGTCAAAAATCGAAATTTTGTGGATTGCTATAGTAAATTCGAGAAAGACCTAGATTGGGCAAGGTGGCACAATTCTAACCACTCATCTTATCCCAAAAAACCAGCCAATTGCCCTATATAAAAGACATTATTCACTCTCTTCCTCACCCAAAAATGTGAAGAGCAAAAGTGTAAATCGCCTCATGTAATTTTCTTCTCTAATCATCATTTCAGTTTCAATCCACAATGTTAAGGACCACCCTAAGAGTTTCATGTTAAGGCACATACACGCGATATGACAAGTCACAAGCATAACATGTCATATAGTTTTGATGGATTAGTAGAATTGAGAAGTTTAGTCTAACCTTGAAACATGTCCCATACCTTATATTCTAATTGAGTTTCTCAAATTTAGATCATCGTAGGAACCACATCATTCCCAACGAAGTGAAGTAACATCAACTAGATCTTAAAATCAGTGAGTGAACACTCTTTCCTTAAGTTATTTCCATTATATTATTTTTGATATCAGACTTACTTTTATGCATTTAGGGCGTTAGCCGAGTTTTATTTCAGATATGTTTTGAAAAAAGATGATTTGAGAAATGATTTAGCAAAATGATGATTTTATGATTTTGAGGTATGAGAGAAAACCCACCTCAATATATAACTTGACTCAGATATGGAATTGACGGATTCAGATATCATATGAACACGCATATCAGAACTAGGGATGACAGATGCCCCTAGATCCTAGATTCAGAGTCTGGAGGGTATCATAGATCCACAGCCCGACTCTAGTTCAGTGGCTTGGGGTACGGTGATACGCAACGCCCCAAGACCACCAGATTTCAGGGCTAGGGGGATGGCGATACGTAACGCCCATAGACCCTAGTTTTAGGGACATGTAGTGCCATGTTTTGGGGGACGGCAATACGTAACACCCCAATGTCATTGATTTGTACTCCTGGCTCTAGTTAGGCGTATGAGGGATGACGATACATAACGCCCCCATCCGTCAAGTGTTCAGCAGACTTTCAGATAAAGATTTTCCAGAAACAGATTTTCAGAGATACCCTTACAGAAAAGATGATTTCAAGAAAGAGTTTTTACAAGATGCTGTTTTATGAGAGTTTTCAGAAATTTTCTGACAAAAGTAGTTTTCAGAAAAGATTTCCAGAAAGAAAGTTGTTTCAAATAAGGAAAAAGATTTCAAAAGAAATGACTTGAGATAAATTTGGTTTTAGAACCATGGATGTTTCAAAAAGCATTTGAGTTCTTATTTTATTTTAATTGTCCACTCACTTAGATCGTTTAAACGATCTAACCCCCCACTATCAGTTTCTTATTTTATATGTAATGCATTATAAGTGTTCACTGTCTGAGTTGTAATGTGTAGTAAATTGAGTACTTAGTATGAAAAGTGTTGTGCATTTATGTTGATGAGTTGGCCATTGGTCCCATGCATGAGTTTATATATGAAATGAGATTAGCAGTTGTCAAAGAGTCAGAGGCTCGGGGGGATAGAATGGCCTATTCCCTATCGGTAACATCTCCGGATTGGGGATGTTATATTACCTGTTTGGTTAGAAAAGCTTTCTTTCTTACCTGATGTCTTTTTTTATTGGTGCACGAGTCTTTCAGAAATTTGGCATGAAATGATATATGTTTGATGGCATCTAACAAATAAATATTGACATTCACATGTTTGAATATTTCATATATCTCTATGGAATGGTTCAATTTCTTTTTTTTTTTTTACAATATTTGAGGAAATAGATGTGCATGTGAAAAATCTGTTGAAGTTGGTACTTGAAGTACCAATCCGAAAAATATATTGTACATTATATTTTATTATTACTAATAAAATAACTATATTTTCATTTCAACCTTATTAATGGTAATGTCATTATGCATATTAGATTGAATATAAATATGCTGAGAATGACATCGGCCTTAAAATAGTCATGTAGTAATACTGGATACTGGATGGTCCGATATTGTGATAATATTACTATTATAAAGTATTCTTAAAGTAAATATTCCTAGTTGTTAGTTTTGAAATATTGTCGAATTCCTATAACCTAGAAGACTAGCACATGTTATATATTGAAATTGGAGTTCCAATGGTTTAACCTATTGTACCATGATCAAGGGAAGCTCGTATAGACATGTGGGTATTCATTGGAGCGAATACTGAATGACTCATAAGTGATTCCTAATAGTTGGAAATACACACCACCGTCAATAGAAATCTCCTCCAGTCGAGTATCATATGTGATCCTTTGACTATTGGATAACATTGATTTTGTGTGTGATCCTCCACACTTTGATGCCATATATGTCAGAGACCTTTCATGGTCTGACCGCTAGATGTTCGTTGGGTGTGGAACGATGCACTTGTTAATAAGTGCGTATCAAGATGAGATTCTTCGGCCAGTATGTGTACCATAAGGGGTTTAGGTATTCATGTGAGTAGGTCATGATTCTTAAGACTTTGGCCAAAGCTGATCACCTACGGTGGATCGCATATATCAGAAATGGTGTTCTGATTAGTCATAAATAATCATGGACATGTCGACATGAGATGTGCGTCTCGGAAACTTGACGGCGTAATCTGTGTTTCCTAAGCATAATTCGGATAGACTACGACATGGGGATTGTTAAACATATGCGATGACCTCGACTTGTATAGTTCAGAAAGGTCGTTCGTGTTCTTCGCGAATTCAGAGGTGGCCGAATTGTGTACATGTAAGCTAGACTTATATGACGAACGTGTCTGGACTTAGAGAGTCTCATAATATTTTGGTGATTACAAATATGTAATTATATGTGTATTTGTCTTGATTTAATTGTAGGAAACGCTTTCCCTTACGCAGCGGAAGTGGAAGCGGCTTAAGCACACAGGATCAACTTTGAAAATTTTTCTACTCTCCTCATATATAAATCCAGAATTTTTCAACCAAAAATTCCAGATCTGAACAAGCCCATATTTTCCTTCAAACACGCCTGAGCCTTTATTAGCCATGAACCCATATTTCCTTCTGATCATATGCGCATATTTTATGTTTTGATCACTGTGACCATTCAGCTTCAAAAACAGCTTTTCAAACCAGATATGGGCATTACGAATTTTTAGTAATGTCATTTGGTTTGACCAATGCCCCTGTAACATTTATGGATCTGATGAACATGGTGTTTAAACCTTTTCTAGATCGGTTCGTGATAGTCTTTATTGACGATATTATGGTATATTCACGTAGTGAGCGAGAACATACAGAACACTTGTACCAGGTGTTACAGACACTGAGAGAACATAAGTTATATGTTAAGTTCTCGAAGTGTGAATTTTGGTTGACAAGTGTGGTATTTTTGGGGCATGTAGTGTCCAAGGAAGGAATTAGGGTAGATTCCCATAAGATAGAGGCTATTCAAAATTGGCATCGGCCGAAAAGCGTAACAGAGATTCGTAGTTTCTTGGGATTAGTGGGGTATTATAGGAGGTTCGTAGAGAATTTCTCCAGAATAGCTGCTCCATTAACATGGCTAACTCAAAAGAATGTGAAGTTTGAATGGTCTGATGCTTGTGAGAAGAGTTTTCAGGAACTCAATGATCGATTGACTACTGCTCATATTCTTGCACTGCCAGCGGGATCAAGAGGATTTACAGTGTATTGTGACACTTCCAGAGTGGGTTTTTTTTGGGTTGGTGCTCGGAGTGCCAATCCAGATCATATTTATGTCCAATTCATGAATACAAACAATTCATTTTCCATAATATTACTTATTTAATGGTAGCACCTCTTGTCTTTTATATACATATTCGATCTAATTACGATTAGATATCTAATTATGATTAGATTGAAACTAAATCTGATTTAGTGATACGTGTATATTAGACAAAGACCCTAGGATTTACAATGTAGTGCGTAGTTACAACGTAGTTTGTAATTGACATTGAGAAGCATCACTATAAGTTGTATATCCTTAAATAAAGTTCCTGGTCAAGATTTACTAACACGGTTCGGTTAGTAAGAATCCGCTGAGACCAGTACATGTCATATATCGTGACATGGTCCGATGGTTTATCCCAATGAGCCATGAGTCTCCGAAGACTTGTATAGACATGTAGGTGTTTATTTGATAAACACTGATTGACTCACTGAAGATTTCCTAATATATGGTACACCAACGTCAATAAGAATCTTCTCGAGTTGAGCGAGCATAGTGGTCATTCGACTTGAGATACCACAATGAATATTTGAGTTATCCTCCACACTTTGATGGCATTCACGTCATCGATCTATTTAGATTAGACCTCCGCTTGTTTGTTGGGTGTGGACTGATGCTCATGATATCCAGTGTGTATCAAGATAGAATTTGTTAGTCCTGTGTACATGGCATATGTATCCTACATGTGTTTGTGATCTAGTAAATTCATGGTCGTGGTATAACTTCGTAAGTAAGTTCCGAATGTTATTTAGAGATCGTAATTGAATTAAATTAGAAAATGACCATGATGCCCATGGTGAGTTGGTTTTGACAAGATTTAAAGGAAAAAAGTTTTCTTTTCTTATTCTAACCTAGCCATAGCCGAAATCTCATCTTCCAAATACACTCCAAATTTTGTTTGATGAAACAAGGAAGAAAGTGAAGAAAAATTCAAGAAAAGCTTAAGGAAAGTTGAAAATTGAGAGGTAATCTTTAATATTCTTAAGTTTAGGAAATTAGTTTCTTGTTCTTAAATTACTAGAATGGTTCTAGGGTTTACTTACTTCTTAGAAATTGAGGATTTTTGATTTAGAAGATGGATTTGAAGGCTTATTGCATGTGTGAAGTAGATTGAATGATATTATTGTAATATATGTTCAGTTTGATCATTTGATGATATGTTGTCATTCTAGAGTGTTATGACCACTCTTATAATGCCTAGAATTATTCTTGGGTGCTTTATTGGTGGTGGCTTGAATTGGTATAAGGATTAATATGATTAATGTTGATAAAATTGGGTTTAAGCATGAAAAATAGATTGTTTTTACATCCAGATCAGATCTGGAAAATCTGATATTTTGGTAATGAAAAATATGATTTTTAAATGTATTGGATGTGTTTTGGGTGTTGGAACAATTTCCGGAAACTATTTCGGAGTTGAAATATGCGAAAACGGTGAAAAACGGCTTTACCGGGTGACTTTTGAGCCAACCGGGTGACGGCTATCCAAACAGTGAATTGGTCACTGTTCAGGCAGCCCATGAACTGCCCTAATACTGTTGGGGCTGACCTGGGCATCCCTCATGTGTATTGGGTGGTCGGTTCGGTCAAAAACGTGTTTTTATGCCATTTTATAGAAAAACATTTTCGTAAAAGTTTCGCGATGTTTCTTAACTATTTATGTCATTACTTTATATCGAATAAATATGTTTAGGTGAAATATGAATGAATTATTCATATTGGATATTGAATAATTTATTCGGTAATTTAAAATGTTTTAAAATTATGATTTCACCCGAATCGCGAGTTTCCGCGCCAAAACCCCAACAAAAATGGTATCAGAGCACGTCTGATCCTTCATCCATTACATTTGTCATGCTTGATATATGATATATAATCTAATTTTGATGTTTTCACATGCATGTAATTTAGATATTTCTTGACTTTTCGGTTCTATGCTAACGGGAAACGTAACGGAATTTTAATGGTTAAGTTAAGTTTTGTTTTCTAAGGTAGATTGAATTGTTTAGAAGTTTATCTAGATTATATTCTGCATTTGATGCAGAGTAATGCTTTCTTGAGGAATATCCCCACTTAAATAAGGCAGTAAAGTGACATGTATTGGATGCATGTTTTTTGGTCCGTCTTGTCAATATGATTTATGTGTATCTTTCTAAGGCTACATCCGAGAAAGTGCCAAAGCAGTGAGGGTGTAGTTGATAGAATTTTATCCATGCCAGATGTATATTTGATACTAGACAAATTCAAGTGAAAGTGATTATCCTGAACGTGCCAAAGCTGTCAGGACTACATCAGTAGCTTGAGTTTGTCATTGGCAAGTGAAGCCTTGATACGCCTCTTTGTGAACGTGCCAAAGCTGTCATAACGAGAAACAGTCAGGACCAAAATCCGGAGTCACAGTGAGTGTGATTGACAATGAGTTGTCTACCTAATGAATATACGTAGGCGAGATCGTGCCAAAGCTGTGAGTCGAAATATATTCATGGGGTCCACCTCTCACTATGGAATTTGATTTAATTATTGAATTCCCATTTTTCGTTGGGGATTACGGTATTACGTAAAGTAGTGGGAGACACTGCTGGGTTAAAAATCCATAACTAAAACAGTGTGTAATTTTATGGAAATTGCTGGTTTTGTTTTCCTGTATTCTATATTATTAATATAATTATACTTCTAATCCACTACATGCATATTATTTGAATATATTTTCTGACTTCACTTATGGTTTCGTTTTCCTAGAATAAGTTCTAGAATGTTAGTAGACTTGGATATTGTTAGATTATTCAAAACCATCGGGAACTGTTGTTCTGATTTTCTTGAAAATCAAGATGGTTAGTGACTTAGTTACTAAGTCACGATAAGTAATCTAAATAGATATCTAATTTAGGATATAATTATCTAGAGAGAATAGTTTCTTGTGCGGTAAGAATTGATATAAATTAGTTCATGTCTCGAGATTCTTGACTGGCATTAAGAAAGCTCCATTAGGTATTTGTTTATCTTGTAATGACATTTCTTGGCTTTAGTGACTTTTAGAAGTCACGTATGTTTGACACATTTTGCTAATCAATTATTTGCAATTATTGTGAATAATTGAAGGCAAATTATAAAGCTAAAGAAAGAAGATGTGTATAGTTGTGTATAGAGAATATCGATTCACACAATACGACAACTGTAGTGTTGGATACCAGATCTCTCATCTAGTTATTTAAAATAATGTTTAATAATTGTTTTTGATATTTGATATCAGAACTTGTGACTATTGGATAGTTACTTGTTCTATATAAATAGTTGTTACATATTTTAATATGACTAGTAGTATCATTGATAAGAAGAAAAACATTAAGAAAAACATTTGGTTAACTAAATAACTTAGAACAATATTTTATGAGATTTTATCACATAAGCATTAGATGTTTATTCCGTATAGTAAAGGATGGTCTGATACAAGATCACACCATGTATCTTTATCCATTTCATGGATATTGTATTCAAGATGTGAATAAATCTCATTTAACCAATGATTGTCATTGGACCACATATTTATTAAACTAATATATTGGATGTATCTAGTTTAATGAATTATAAATTGCCTTGGATAGTTTTCTTTACTTCGTAACTTAGTTAATGAATTGTCATTACTTAGTTACGTATTTATAAAAGAATATATATTGAACGTCTTGAATGGTTCGAGAACTTTCAATATGTTTCTAATGAAACGCGGATAGAATATTTTGAATGGTTCAAAGATATTCTATTGGAAGTGTTGAAAAATATATTTTAAAATCCATTGTGAGTCTTTGAACTGTTCAAGGATGTTTGATATGATCAAACATATGAATTTATGGCAATTACTTCTAAAGTTATTTAATGAATGTGATTCTTACTCAATATTATTCTTCTACTATTCCATCATGATGGAATTGATTAGTGTGAGAAATCGAATCTTATATGATTTGATTCGTTTGATATTGAGTGTTAGCGAATTAGTTTTCAATACTCTTAGGGATACGCTCCAGTAACACTAATTCATCCTTTTAATTAAGGTTCCATTAGTTTCTACAGTTACGTATATCATATGTATAAGTAGAAAATTCGAATCTTTAAAAGTTTGAGATTTGAATATTTCTTTTGCATAATGGTTATATAATTGAAAGTACTTGTGCCTCGGAGGTACAAGTAAAAGTTTATCATTTATTCTATTTAATAGAATATTGTATTATATTTGATATAATATCCTTTCTACGATACCGAGTAATAAAATTATTTTATTACTTGGTGTGTAACATCAGATGTTAACAATTGAAGAAAAGACTTGACTTATTAAAGTCAAATGTGAGAGTGATAAACTATACATGGAACTACATAATTAATAAGATGAAATGACCCTACGATATCTTCCGTATAAGTTCAATAGGATGTCAGAATCATTTGCGAAGTATTTGATAATTAATGGTTCTGCTATTTTCTTATCGAAGAAAATTATCATATAACTTATAGTGGGAGCGATATTTGATATCGATTTCAGAAGTTAGCATTGAACCATAGGTCTAAAATTGTTCGTAGTTCACTACGATCAAGTTTTGAACTTGATTAAGCTTTCATTATGAATCGTTCATAAATGTGCAAATTGTTTGCGCAGCAAAAGAAAAGTGAGCTTGTTAAAGATTTGACCTTTATAGTATGACAGTGAGAAAAGTTATACTCAGTGATCTATTGTAGATTCTGAGAAAACTTGTCTCTAGTCGCACTAATTGAATAATTAATGATCTGTTGGTTAATGTTGATATTAAACTATGTGTAGGAGCGAAGTGGGCTTTACCGCTATGCCTATGATGCTCGGCGACCATGACATTGTTGGGCTCACAGCCTGTAGAGAGTACGAAGTAGCCTGCGGGGGATTAAACCAGAGAATAAAGGAGTCGCCACCCAGTGTGAACTGGGAAAGATTTAAGGCTGCACTCACCCCTCGCAAGGGAAGACCTCAAACCGTTGGGTTAGGAATGGTCCATTACTTATGCCAATATAATGGACAGGTTCACACAATGGTATAGCCAAGTCTTAATACAATTCATGCATAAAAGCGAATAAAAAATGTAATGACATACCCAAGCAAAATTAATCACAATAACATAGTTCCAAAAGCATATTAAATTAAGAAGTACAAGATGCGATAACGAAAATTATAATAAATAGTCAAAAGCAGGAAAATTGTCAATAAATAAATAACAAACAAAAAAGAGGGGTTAAACACGCATATATGAGTGTTTATTGAGTGGTACGTGAAGTTGTATCCCAAGTACAGACCGCACTACCATCCATTCAGATTCGGTTACGAAATTTACGTATGGGTTTCCATCCGATATACCACAAGCGATAATAACATGCATAATCATCAATGCAATGTAAACAGACATAAAAATAGACATGAAAACATATAACGTTGAATATATGTATAATCATTAACATGAACAAGTAAATAAACAAAATAAAGGCGGAATGATAGAACAACAATAAAAGTGAATAAATAGATAAATAAAAAACGAAATGCCAAATAAATAGAAAATATGACTTGAAATTTGGCCGTCTTTGATGTAGGACTTCGCATACCCAGCTAGACATATTTCACGTCCAGCCAGACGTACAGTGTCCGGAACTATAGAAATAAATATGGTAAGGGTGCCTTCAGGTCTTACCTTTTAAGCTGCTTTCTCGGAAGTACGTTAGGCCATCGCCAGAAGGATTGAAGCTTGGTTCGCTGGTTCGCTATTTTTGCTATTTTCTGGTTGCTATTTTACTATTTTCTGGTTACTGTTTTGCTGTTTTTTGGTTGTTGTTTTGATATTTTCTGTTTACTATTTTCTGTTTTCTGGTTCACGATTTTGGTTACTGTTTCTGCTGGTTTACTGGTTCACGGTTTTGGTTGCTTTTTTTGTTAGTTTACTGGTTCACGGTTTTGCTATTTTCTTGGTCTTTTTGGTTGTTTTTCGATGGTTATTTTTGCTGGATATTTTAGTGGTTCTGGTTTCACGGTTTTTGTTATTTTTTTTTGTGGTTGGCTTCGGTTTCTTGTTGTTTTTGGTGGCTTTGGGTTAGTTGTTTTTGTTGGACAATTATGACCCATATCGTCACTATTTGTACAGATCATGGTGTTGTTGTACAAATTAACTGTGTGACAAAGGAGATTGCACTCTTATCATTTGTGATTAGATCACCTAGATGTATAAATGATAGGAGGTCCTTATGATTTGTTCCTGGATTGAGAATGATATGAGACAGTATCAGTCCACGAAGGATAAATCATTAAATATCCCTAGTGTTGTGATATTTTTATATCGTACCGCAAGTGTACGGTGTCAAGTTTTAGTATAAATCAGTGAAAGAGTGTCGAACCCACAGGGATTGCGTTAACTCGCACTAAGTACTACAATTGATAAACCTAACTTTATTTAGAAAACAAATAATAAAGATTTTAATAATTAAATAAAATATACAAATATTTAAATAGGAGGAACTAATACGATAGAGATTCTGGATCCTGATTTCACCTAGCTGTCTCCTATGTATTTGTCATGCCA
Source organism: Zanthoxylum bungeanum (assembly GCA_019454045.1). Taxonomy (NCBI): domain Eukaryota; kingdom Viridiplantae; phylum Streptophyta; class Magnoliopsida; order Sapindales; family Rutaceae; genus Zanthoxylum; species Zanthoxylum bungeanum. Next base: position 127,074 of record SKCR01005177.1, on the reverse strand, counting down.
ATTAATCTTTGTTCAGTTATATTATTTATAAGTCAAGATCCTAAAATATTCCCTCCCTCTCTCGAGTGCCGAGTGAAAATATTATCAACTATAGACTTCGATATCTCTATAAAAATCCAATAGTTAATAACTCATTACGATTTGTGATTCTATATTAACGACTTCAAAGGACTACAGATTCTCTCGAACTCTATAAAATCCTAGGTCATATTCTCTAGATCTATTCAAAATCTCCTCTCTCGAGTGATAGATTCTAAACATTCATCATCTTCAATTGTGGCCAACAATCAAGAAGCATTAAACTCAAAAGAATATAAATAAATTAATAAAACTTCATAACAAAATTGATAAACAAAATACAAGGTTCAAGCATAGATTACATCATTCTCCAAAATTAAGGAGTTAGTTCATGATAAAAGATAAAATCAATGATACAAAAACCATGAATCTAATGGAAATCATTAGAGTTTTAAGAAAGAAACTAGAAGATATAACCCGAATTGAATCTCTTCCTCCTCGGATGTCATAGCTTTTGTCTCCTCTTGTCGCTCTTCAATCCTCTCCTTGGATCTCTAAAAATATTTATTTCAGTGTATTAGCCTCTGTATTAGCCTCCTCTTTAATTCTGGACGAACTGTTATATTTATAGTGGAGGCTGGGAGTCATTGGGTATCATTAGGGATCTAAAAAACCCTAAAAAATAAATCCTGAAGTGTGTAGGTTTCTTATCTTCCGCAGCGCCGTGGCTTTGCAAGTGGGCGCCTGGGCGCTGAACTCTCGGGAAATTGTATGGACATTATGTAGACTTGAGGCGCCATGGCGCCATGTATTGTTGGAATTAAAGGCGCCAAGGCGCCACCTTCTTTAATAAGCCAACTTTTTGCTATTCACGTGCATGCCTTTTTGTCCTATTCTTCATTCTCTCTTTTTTTTCTCTTGACACCTCACGCCACTGGTCCCACTTGTTTTCTTCCTCTTTGCTTTTAGATTTCAAACAATCAAACAACAATTTCCTAAGCTATGGCCCACGTTGATGGTTTTCTTTCAATACTCACGTCACTCTTCTCGTTTCTGGGCGCTGCGGCGCTAAGATTTGGGCGTCGCGGCTCCGGTGCACATAGTTGGATAGATCTCCTCGAGTAGATGCAAATCGATATATTACGGGTCTCGTAACTCTTTCTAGATCAAAAGTTATAGACTTTTTAATTTCAGTGCGCAGCTGATGCTGGTTTTTACTGCTCCTTGAGTCTGATGATCCCAATAGGTCCCGAAACACACGTAATTGATCCATTCTTCATGTTCTAATGCTTCCTACAAATAAAATATAAAATAAACTATAAATGACATTAAATAATATGGAAACTAACAAAATAATAATCTAAGAGTACAAGAATAAGTGGGTATAAACCACACTTATCACCTAGTCAGAGTATTATCGAGATTGGACATCGATAAATACGTAAAAGACTAGTATTGCACTTGTGCGCGTTGTGAGGGCATAACGACATAGTTCTCATATATTTGGGTATAAGATACTCATGCAAGTGTAATAGGAGGTTGTGTTTTACCGATGGTACGGGAAACAGCTTCGCTCAAGATAGACCCCCTCGGAATTCCATTGGTAGTATGACTATGTGTCTATGGAAGTCCGAAATCAGGGTAGGTGTATTTGGTCTTAACGTGAGACTTGCACCGCTAATACTTGCGACAATCAATATACTTTGGTTGCGGTCGTCCAGGGCTTTAACAGGTTCTGTGTACGCCAATGCTAGGTATATTGAGAATCGTAGTGTGTTGGGTGTGCTGTCAAGACGGAAGTATCACTCCAGTCATAGTGGAGATGATGGTCACGTAGGATACGAGACTGGTTCTCTTAAATGCTGCAGCTATCGGGATAAAATGACAAGGTCATGTTTATCCGATTATAGAGACTAGTTATCAGACATCCGACATGTGCTTAGTACGGGGCAGACATAATTCCAGCCCCAGGCCTAGCACGTGATCATCCGATACTGGATCGACATACACAATACCACGTATACTACGCCTGATATAGATCCTTTATTCCTGTAAGGATATTTCCAGAGAATTGGGTAGGCATGGCGCTTTGCTAGAAGCCAACCTTGTCTTATAAATTGGTAAAACATAGTACTTGGTACTTACGTGTTCGGATAGTCCGACGACCGAATTTACTGCCAACATATCCGGGGATCTCATGGGTCGCTTCCCAAAGATTCACCGACGACGTATGAATCGCACTCTAAATTAATATGGGATTAATTAGAAGAGAGAGAAAATTAATCTGGGATTAATTACGGAGATATTTTATCTGGGATAAAATATCATTAAAAGAGATAACGATTAATTTGGAATTAATCGAAGAATTAATATATTCAATATATTAAACGAAATTGGATTTCGACGCGGAATTCAAATTAGATTTTAATTCGGGCGAACGAATTAATTTAGAATTAATTCGTTAGGGATATGAATAGTGATTTCGCTAGGCGTAATCATTTAATTACGACGCAACGGAAAATTCGTTAATTTGGAATTAGCGAACCCGAGCCCGAGATTATTTGCGAGCGCATTTTCATTTCGAATTCGAGTGCGGCATGCAAGTCAAATCTAGCGTCAAATCGCTAGTCGCATCTAGCGTCACATCATTCGTCAATCAAGTGATGGATGTCTTTCACTTTGAGTGATTGACGCAAGTCACTATTCATGATTGATGGATTGATGAGTTGATGTTGGTGGTTGGAGCCATTTATGGCTTGACTTTTGAAAGAGAAAAAATTGGTATATGTTTATTTGTTTTTAGAAAACAAAAACACAATACACATTTTTCTCTCTCTCTCACACAACTCCTCTCTTTTCTCTCTTCACAATCACGCCTAAGGGACTGTTTCTTCTGGTTTTGCCGAGAAGAAGAGAAACATGAGTGTGTGGTTTTTGTGGCAAAAATCACAAGAGCTAGCACTTCGAGAGACATGTGAAGGTGATAGGGAAGTCCACCCATGAGCCGGGAACCATTCGACGAAGCTTGGAGCTTGACGAAGGACCACCATGGACGCCAAAACAGTGAGCTTAGAGCAGTCCACTGCCGTGAGCTGCAGTGAGCAGATTTTGAGTTTTGTTCGTTGCCGCATCGCTCAACCGATCGATGTGAGTATTCCGCAACTTCATCGATTTGTATTCGCACATATTTCATTCTTGTTTATGATCTTGGGACCTTAATAGAAACCTACAATGGCATCTTGAGCAAGGTTGAGCATGAAAAAAGTTTTGGGCTTAAAATTTGGGTAAAATGTTTTCAAGCATGATTTGGTTGAATTGGATGATTTAGTATGCTTAAAACATGTTGAATTGAAGTTTGATTGGATCAATTTCATGAATTTGGATTGGATCAATTTTTTGCCCAAAAATTTGGTATTGGCCGAAAGTTATGCCCTATTTTGTCTTGGTGATTTTTTGATTTTTGATCATTGGATGTGTTGGAAATCATTCGGGAATGTTGATTTATGTCGATTGTGGATTTAATTGGATTGAAACCAAATCTGATATAATTTCCCCATAAATGCCGAGACTTTGAGCATGTGATTTGGGTTTGATTTTAATCAAAATGTGTTGGACATGTGATGATGAAAATGAACATGATTAATTGGGCTAATTGGTGTTTTGGAAATATTGGGTTAATTAATTATGGTATACAATTTAAGTAATTAAATTATGAATTTGGTAATTTGATTATTTGGGCTAAAAATTGGATTTGGGCTTTTAAAGTTGTTATTGGGCTTATTGGGCTTGGTTGTACCAAGTTGGGTTTAGGCCAAATGGATTGGATCCAATTGGGCCCAAAACCGCTTCCATAAAGCTCAAATGCGACTAATGGACCTTTAAATTTTAATTGGGCCTAATGGGCCGAAATTGATTTCTAGGCTTATGGGGTAACTCCCGGATTGGATTTTGGTTATTCGGTTTGACCCGAGTTGACCAAAAGTCCACGCCTTAAGAAATTAATTAAAAGCCCATTGGACTTTAATTAAATTAACGTTGGACGTTAATCAGGCTTTGAGACCCGTAGCGATTAAATTTGGAATTTAAGTCGTAATGGTTTGTTAAATAAAGTGTGATATTTAATTTGGAATTAAATAAGTGAATTAGTATTAAATGCATATTAAATTAGATTTAATGTTGTAGTTTAATTTAATTCGAGAATATGTACTTTGAGTACTTATTCGCAAAAACGAGTTTGACTCGAGCAAAATCAAATCGTTGTTTGAACATTGGATGGTCACTCATTATCAGATTGATTAATTTGATTAGATTGATTGATAACATGCTTGTGTGAATACATGGTTGCGATGCATGAATAATGTATATCGGATGGATATTAGATGGGTGGGGCAATTTTAGAAATTGTAATAAATTTGATTTATTAATTGGACCTGCGTGTCCAGCCTTATACCTCCATATTCTTTGTATTCTCTTCTCACATATTCCCCTAAATGTAAATGAGGTTTCTTTAGAAGTGTAGTGTAACGGGTAGAAGTAAATACATGTGCTAGCGGGAGAGAGAAAGGGAGAGATTTGATCTAGGATCAATGTGTAAAGTATCCATCCGCATATCATTATTATTTTATTTATACGCGCTTTATTATGAATTTAGAATGCATATTTAAGGGTGTATGCTGATGAGACCTTAACAAAGATAATAAATTGGTTGCCAATTTGCACTCGAAAAACCCTCACAAAATATTAAGCATTTTTTCTTCCATTGAGTGATTCTCACTCAAGATCCGAGACTGGCATTGGCTTGTTGGCCAAAGTCAATGCCTTTGTCCGTCGAGGATGTGTTTGAATCACGAAGGCTTTGTTCCATATTGGTGTCTTGTCCAAGTTGTGGTTTGTTGGCCAAAGTCAAGACCACTTCTTGTTCATCGACATTGATTACGAAGCTTTCCATGGTCAATGGGTCGCGCTTAACTGGGATCACTAAGTTTGTTGTGCCAAAGCCAAGGCTTAGTTGATTCAGAGGAAAAAGGTTAGGTAATACATTGGATGTATTGGCATATATAAGATATATGTTTCGGACTTGGATGTCCTCCTTCTGGATCTAGGAATTGGATTGGATCCCATTGATCTTAGAGATCTACCTAGTTAATTATCATACAATTTGTTGGCCAAAGTCAAGATTGTGTGATATTTAACGGGATCCTAGCCCGCTAGGAAACACGGTTTCCCGAGTACTCGACAGAGGGTTAGAGGCTCGCCGAAAAATAGTGGGAGGCAAGAATTGAATTTGCAATATTCGTTTAATTACTTGTCATACGCGCTCAAGCACAAATATCATTCGTCATATAAATTAAATGTTAGTTGGACTAATATTTAAATTGTTGTTTTAATAAATAGTTGGACTATATTCAAACAATTCATTTATAATTGATTTTATAATTGGATTATAGTAATCAATATAATTGATTTAAAGTATTAAATTATAGTTGATTAAATAGTTGGACTATAGTAATCATTATAATAAATAGTACCTAAATCGTTGATTAAATAGTTGGACTATTAGAATCAAGATGTAATTGAAAGATTGACATTTAAAACATAATCCTAGGGAAAACGTATTTAAATGATTTAATTTTCAAATTGGGAATAAATTTCTGGATGGTCCTGGAAAAATAATAAGTTACTTTATTTGATAAAATAACATATTATGCCTAAGCCCAGAGTTAAGCAAATAGTAGAGCATAATCTTTGGAAGATTTATGTAATGATAACTTTAGTGCTTAATCCATTAAGCTTGTCGCAGTAGACTCCTTAATTTCTGAATCAGAACTAAAGATTAGATCCTTAAAGTATGATACTGAAATGGAAGGATCTTTATAGATCTATTTTAGATCTTATAAGTACTAAATTGCAATAAATAACTCTTGGAGGGTTAATGACTATTCTCAAGGAGACAAAGTCATAGTTTGCAATTAGGCAAGTAGCGCAAGGCGCACCTTCCTTCGATATTCTAGAAACCCGAGGCTTGGCCAAAGGCTTCTGGAATGTTGAAACTGGCAAATGAAAAATCATTATAATCTTCTAGGAAGATAAAGGACATATCCCAAAATGTCTGCTTAAATTGTAGCAAACGGGGATCGCGGAAGCGTGACTGCCGTTTGGACAAAGCAGACATGAAGGAATTGAAGAACGAGCAAGGCTCTGACTTCAAATATGTTTGTCATAGATATGTTCACTACTAGTATTAAAATTGGATTTTAAATACTTAGTGTGGTACATAAATATATACTGATGTTCAGAATCAGCTATGAGCAGGATACTGACTTCAGATTGAGATTTAATCTGCGAATTAGAAACGGGACAAAAGTCGCTGTTTTAACCGTAGATACCTATCTTTAGGAACTACCCTCGGGTGTGTACCTAAATTTGGAAACTGTTATAATATAACTAGTTTGACTAGAAACATTATCTCTATATCAGTGTTTAATCTGTTGCGGATTGACCTTTATATTCTAGAACACTAAAGTGTTTTATTATATAAAGATGATATTGAGATAAACACATTAGATGTGAATAACAGAATTTATATTTTGAATATAAATAAATCTCAAATATATGAAATGACAAACAAACAGCTCATACTGATTTGATCAGATGAAACATATTGTGGCTTTTTAGGTATTGCCTCCATATGAGGCTCATCATCGGGCTCATGCAAAAATGCAATGTCTACAGTCGCCCCGACTTTGATGGGGCTTGTGCAGTGCGTGACAGTGACAACCCTATCAAAGTCATGCATGCATTTTTACGTATCTGGTCTGTCAGCCACTGCCGGACTTACCTGTTGTTTCGCTACTTTTACAAGATGCTTCGATCTTTGGGATTTATTCCCGAACCATGCTTGATGGCGAGGTGCTTCGACCTCTGGAATTCATTCCCAAATCTGTTCCTAGTGTGAGATGCTTCTGTTGGACAATTATGACCCATAGCGTCACTATTTGTACAGATCATGGTGTTGTTGTACAAATTAACTATGTGACAAAGGAGATTGCACTCTTATCATTTGTGATTAGATCACCTAGATATATAAATGATAGGAGGTCCCTATTATTTGTTCCTGAATTGAGAATGATATGAGACATTATCAGTCCACGAAGGATAAATCATTAAATATCCCTAGTCAGAGCATTATCGAGATTGGACATCGATGAATGCGTAAAAGACTAGTATTACAGTTGTGCGCGTTGTGAGGGCACGACGTCATAGTTCTCATATATTTGGGTAAAGGATACTCATGCAAGTGTAATAGGAGGTTGTGTTTTACCGATGGTACGGTAAACAGCTTCGCTCTGGATAGACCCCCTCGGAATTCCATTGATAGTATGACTATGTGTCTATGGAAATCCGATATCAGGGTAGGTGTATTTGGTCTTAACCTGAGACTTGCACCGCTAACACTTGCGACAATCAATATACTTTGGTTGCGGTCATCCAGGACTTTAACAGGTTCTGTGTACGCCAATGCTGGGTATATTGAGAATCGTAGTGTGTTGGGTGTGATGTCAAGACAGAAGTGTCACTCCAGTCATATGGAGTTGATGATCGCGCAGGGATACAGAACTGGTTCTCTAAAAAGGTTGCAACCGTCGAGATAATATGACTTGGTCATGATTATCTGATAATAAAGAGACTAGTTGCTTGTAATCCGATATATCCTTCGTACGGGGCAGACACTGTACCAGCCACAGGCCTTGCATGTGATCATCCGATACTGGATCGAAATATGCAATACTACGTATACTACACCTGATATAGATCCTTTATTCCTGTAAGGATATTTCTGGAGAATTGGGTAGGCATGACGCTTTGCTAGAAGCCAACATTGTCTTGTAAATCGGTATAAATGTAGTACTAAGTACTTACGTGTTCGGATAGTCCGACGACCGAATTTACTGCTAACATATCCGGGGATCTCATGGGTCGCTTCCCGAAGATTCACCGATGACTTATGACTCGCACTTTATTAATCTGGGATTAATTAGATGAGAGAGAAAATTAATCTGGGATTATTTGCGGAGATATTTTATCTGGTATAATATATCATTTAAAGATAGAGAACGATTAATTTGGAATTAATCGATAAATTAATATATTCGATATATTAAACGAAATTGGATTTCGACGCGGAATTAAAATTAGATTTTAATTCGGGCGAACAAATTAATTTAGAATTAATTCGTTAGTGACGTGAATAATGACTTCGCTAGGCGTAATCATTTAATTACGACACAACGAAAAATTCGTTAATTTAGAATTAGCGAACCCGAGCCCGGGATTATTTACGAGCGCATTCGCATTTCGAATTCGAGTGCGGCACGCAAGTCAAATCAAGCATCAAATTGCTAGTCGCATCTAGCGTCACATCAAGCGTCAAATCATGTCACTTTGAGTGATGTGACAATTGATTGATTGATTGATGTTAGTTGATGTGAGTTGTTGGCAAGCATTAATGGCTGGATTTTTGGTAAAATAATTAATTGATTTTTTGAAAATCAAGTGTGTATTAGATACACAAATTCCTTTTCCCACCAACTAAACACAAATCGATATCTCTCTCTTCTTTTCGGAGCCAAAAACTCTTCTCTCTCACTCGGCATTCACTGCCATTTTCTTATTCTATTTTCTGGGTAAGAACCGAGCAAAGGGAAACAAAAGTGGTGAAATTTGTGGGAAATTTCTTGAGAGCTAGCACTCCGAGAGACATGCGAAGGTGATACGGAAGTCCACCCATGAGCCGGGAATCATTTGACGAAGCTTGGAGCTTGACGAAGATGATCCATCCATGGCCGAAAATCAGTAAGGCAGTAGCAGCTCACTGCCGCATGAACCAGTGGGCAAAATCAGTTCTTATTTGTCTCTGCGTCGCTCAACCGATCGATGTAAGTATTCTGCAACTCTGTCGTATGTATTCACATGTGTTTTCTTGCTTTTGATTCGATCCTTGGGACCGTAGAACTCCAACATTGGTATCAGAGCCAGTAAAAGCATGAAAAATGACTTAGGGTTAAAATTTGGGTAATTTTGCTTGGAGCATGATTTTGTCAATTTGAGTGTTTGGTTATGTTTATTTGATGTTAACTTAGAGTTATATATGTCTAATTGGAGAAAAATTGATTGGATCAATTTCCCCAAATTCTTGATCATGGCCGAATGATACCCTAATTTGTGAGTCTTGGAATTTTTTGATTTTTGTTCATTGGATGAATTGGAAATCATTTGGGGATATTGATTTAATGTTTAATTTGATTCAATTGGATTAGATTTGAAATTGGATATAAAATCCTCACATTGCCGAGACATAAAGTAGCATGTATGGGTTTGATTTTTGATCAAAATATGTTGGACATGTTTTGTGGTTATTGAGCATGATTAATTGTACAAATTTGGTGTTTTGGAAATATTGATTTGGGTAATTAATAATGCTATACACTTTATTTAATTAAATTGGGAATTTGGAATTTTGTAATTTAATTATGTTGGGCCTATTTTTTGAAATTGGGCTTAAGTGTTGTAATTGGGCTTATTGGTATTGGTTGTATCAAGTTAGGTTTAGGCCAAGTTGGTTGGATCCAATTGGGCCCAAAACCGCTTCCATAAAGCCCAAATGCGACTAATGGACCTTTAAAGTTTAATTGGGCCTATTGGGCCTAAATTGATTTATGGGCTTATGGGGTAACCCGGATTGGACTTTGGTTATTGGGTTCGACCCGAGTTGACCAAAAGTCCACGCCTTAAAGAAATTAATTAAAAGCCCATTGGATTTTAATTAAATTGACGTTGGACGTTAATCGGGCTTTGAGACCCGTAGCGATTAAATTTGGAATTTAAGTTGTAAAGGTTCGTAATTAAAGTGTAGTATTAATTTGGAATTAAATAGCGAATTAGAATTGAATGCATATTAAATTGGATTTAATGATGTAGTTTAATTTAATTCGAGAATTCGTACTTTGAGTACTTATTCGCAAAACGAGTTTGACTCGAGCAAAATCAAATCGTTGTTTGAACATTGGATGGTCACTAATTTTCAGATTAATTAATTGGATTAGATTTATTGATAACATGCTTGTGTGAATACATGGTTGCGATGCATGAATAATGTATATCGGATGGATATTAGATGGGTGGGGTAATTTTAGAAATTGTTGTAATAAATTTGGAATTTATTAATTGGACCTACGTGTCCAGCCTTATCACCTCCATATTCTTTGTATTCTCTTCTCACCTATTCCCCTCAATGTAAGTGAGGTTTCTTTAGAAGTGTAGTGTAACGGGTAGAAGAAATATTTGTGCTAGCGGGAGAGAGAAAGGGAGAGATTTGATCTAGGATCAATGTGTAAAATATCCATCCGCATATCATTATTATTTATTTATACGCGCTTTATTATGTGTTTAGAATGCATGTTTAAGGGTGTATGATGATGAGACCTTAACCAAGATAATAAATTGGTTGCCAATTTGCACTCGAAAAACCCTCACAAAATGTTAAGCGTTTTTCCTTCCATTGAGTGATTCTCACTCAAGATCCGAGACTGGCATTGGCTTGTTGGCCAAAGTCAAGGCCTTTGTCCGTCGAGGATGTGTTTGAATCACGAGAGCTTTGTTCCATATTGGTGTCTCGTCCAAGTTGTGGTTTGATGGCCAAAGTCAATACCACTTCTTGTCCATCGACATTGATTACGAAGCTTTCCATGGTCAATGGGTCGCGCTTGACTAGGATCACTAAGTTTGTTGTGCCAAAGCCAAGGCTTAGTTGATTCAGAGGAAAAAGGTTAGGCAATATATTGGATATATTGGCATATATAAGATATATGTTTCGGACTTGGATGTCCCCCTACCGGTTCTAGGAATTGGATTGGATCCAATTGATCTTAGAGATCTACCTAGTTAATTATCATACAATTTTTTGGCCAAAGTCAAGATTGTGTGATATTTAACGGGATCCTAGCCCACTAGGAAACACGGTTTCCCGAGTACCTGACAGAGGGTTAGAGGCTCGCCAAAAAATATGGGAGGCAAGAATTGAATTTGCAATATTCGTTTAATTACTTGCCATACGCGCTCATTCACAAATATCATTTCGTCAAAGAAATTAAATGTTAGTTGGACTAATATTTAAATGTTGTTTTAATAAATAGTTTGACTATAATAAAACTATTCATTTATAGTTGATTTTATAATTGGATTATAGTAATCAATATAATTGATTTTAATCTATTAAATTATAGTTGATTAAATAGTTGGACTATTGTAATCATTATAATAAATAGTACCGAAATAGTTGATTAAATAGTTGGACTATTAAAATCAAGATAAAATTGAAAGATTGATATTTAAAACATAATCCTACGGAAAATGTATTTAAATGGTTTAATTTTCAAATTGGGAATAAATTTCAGGATGGTCCTGGAAAATAATAAGTTACTTTATTTGATAAAATAACATATTATGCCTAAGCCCGGAGTTAAGAAAATAGTAGAGCATAATCTTTGGAAGATTCATGTGATGATAACTTTAGTGCTTATTCCATTATACTTACCGCAGTAGACTGCTTAATTTTTGAATCAGAACTAAGGATTAGATCCTTAAAGTATGATAAAGAAATTGAAGGATCTTCATAAATCTATACTTAGATTTTAGAAGTACTAAAATTGCAATAGTAAACTCTTGGAGAGTTAATGACTATTCTCAAGGAGATAAAGTCAAACTTTGCAATTAGACAAGTAGCGCAAGGCTCACCTTACTTCGATATTCTAGAAACCCAAGGCTAGGCCGAAGGCTTCTGGAGTGTGAAAATGGCAAAGGCAAAATCATTATAATCTTCTAGGAAGATAAATGACATATCCTAAAATGTCTGCCTAAATGTGGCAAACGGGATCGCGGAAGCGTGACTTCCGTTTGGACAAAGCAGACATGAAGGAATTGAATATGTTGGTCATAAATATATTCACTACTAGTATTAAAATTGGATTTTAGATACTTAGTGTGAAATATATATATATATATTGATGTTCATAATCTATTTTAAGCAGGATACTGACATCAATTGAGATTTATCTGCGAATTGGAAACGGGACCAAAATCGTTGTTTTAACCGTAGATTCCTAAGTTTAGGATCTACCCTCGGGTGTGTACTTAAATTAGGGAACTGTTATAATGTAACTAGTTTGACTAGATACATTATCTCTATATCAGTGTTTAACCCGCTGCGGGTGAACCTTTATATTCTAGAACACTAAAGTGTTTTATTATATAAAGATGATATTGAGATAAACACATTAGATGTGAATAACAATATTTATATTTAGAATTAAATAAATCTCACACGTATAACATGACAAACTAATAGCTCAAACTGATTTGATCAGGTTGAAACTTGAATGTGGCATTGTTGTCTGGGACACAATTAAACAAGACTCGTATATCCACACTTTCGAAGAGTGGGTACTAGGACTAATTTGATTCTATTCAAATAAAGTCTATGAATCTAGTTTATTAGGCAAAGTGCCTAAAACACTATTTACTTAGTAAAAGTGACAGTGCCACCGATCTGTTAGCCCTAGTTCATAGTGAAGCAAGTGGGCCTATGTCTAGCTAGGCTAGAGGTGGATATGAATACCAAACTAAAACCCAAATTGGATAAGTGCCAATTGTAGGTTATCTTAGGGATACCAAAGTATAATACTTATACAACTCACAAAAGAACAATTAGATTGTTGCTCACCATGCCGTTTTCCTAAGAGGAATACCTATATGCAGTGGTAAGTGGGAGGATTGTAAAACTCGATGAAAATCGGAGTAATACTATTCTAGGCACCGATTCCTAATGGAACATATATAGTTCATCAAGGATGAAAACTATAACATTAATCTTCAAATACACAAGAACCGCGTATGTCGGAGAGAGTCAGAAAACAACCTGGGGTATGAGTTTCTAATCTCACCTCATAAAGATGTTAATCTTTTGAGGAATACCAACTGACTACGTATGAGGAAGTGATACAAGGTATTGACTCCCTATTGTGGCAAAGTGCCATGAGTCTGAAATGGATTCCATGTATATCAACGAGTTTGGATACTAGTTGATGTACCGCAAGGCATTGTGCCTATTGGTATTATAAGTCTTCAAGGAAGACGTACATGGATGGCAACATACCAACATATAAAGCTAGGCTTTTAGCGGAAAGGTATCGTTATCAACATTATGTTGATTACGATTCAACCTTTTACCTATTGCCACGGTAAATCCATTTGGATAATGCTTGCTAAAGCTGCGTGTTTCATTTATGAAATATGATAGCTTTACAGGAAAATCGCTTTCCTGAAAAGGAAACCTTTTGGAGGATGTTTACAACATCCATGACGGTTTTGTCGTACCTAAACTAGCAAACAAGGTTTGCAGGTTATTCGATCCATGTTTGGATTGAAGCAAGCATAAGTTCTTGGAATTATCGTTTTGATGTAATCATAATGGAGTATGATTTAATTCAAAACGAAATGATTCTTGTGTATATAAGAGGGTTAGTGGGAGCGCACTGACAGTGGCTGTCCTATAAATAATGATAATATGTCATTTCTTGGAAATGATATTCCCATAAAAAAAATCGGTGAAAGCTTGGCTTTCATGAAACTCTCAGTGAACTCGTACATTGAAAAATGTACGCGACCTGGTGTCTCATACGCTTTGAGCATATGGATTTACAAATAGGCCAATCCATGTGATAGTCACTGGATTGATGTTAAGAAAATCCGTTAGTATCTTAGAGAACTAATGATGATGTCTTAGTCTGTGGAGATGGAAAACTTGAAGTGACTAGGATCACTGTAGCAAGTTTCCTAAACCGATAAGATGACTAAAAGTCGCAAACGATACTATACAGTTTGAATAACGAAACATCGAGCTGGAAATCTTCCAAGCAAGATATTGTTACCGTATAAACAACAAATGAGGGTTATTGCTGCAGCTGAGGCAGCAATAGAAGCCATTTGGGTCAATAACAAATCTAATTAGATTAGATATAATTCTGTTAGAAGCTGAGCTAGGCTGCAGCGCAGGCTAAAGAATTAACGGTCTCATCAACGATCCAGATAAATACTTCGACTATTCATCTGATTCGTTCGAATCATACATCGTGGCGATGTGATGATCGAATAAATCGCATCAGATGATAATCATGCAAATCCGCTAACGAAAGCATTCTCAGCAGTTTGAGCCAACAGTACATAGTTCGGGTGTTAGACACTCGAGTGACTGGCTATAGGCCAAGTGGGAGATTGTTGGACAATTATGACCCATAGCATCACTATTTGTACAGATCATGGTGTTGTTGTACAAATTAATTATGTGACAATGGAGATTGCACTCTTATCATTTGTGATTAGATCACCTAGATATATAAATGATAGGAGGTCCCTATGATTTGTTCCTGGATTGAGAATGATATGAGACAGTATCAGTCCACGAAGGATAAATCATTAAATATCCCTAGTCAGAGCATTATCGAGATTGGACATCGATGAATGCGTAAAAAATAATTATTATAGTTGTGCGCGTTGTGAGGGTACGACGTCATAGTTCTCATATATTTGGGTATAGGATACTCATGCAAGTGTAATAGGAGGTTGTGTTTTACCGATGGTACGGGAAACAGCTTTGCTCTGGATAGACCCTCTCGGAATTCCATTGGTAGTATGACTATGTGTCTATGGAAATCCGATATCAGGGTAGGTGTATTTGGTCTTAACCTGAGACTTGCACCGCTAACATTTGCGACAATCAATATACTTTGGTTGCGGTCGTCCAAGACTTTAACAGGTTCTGTGTACGCCAATGCTGGGTATATTGAGAATCGCAGTGTGTTGGGTGTGATGTCAAGACGGAAGTGTCACTCCAGTCATATGGAGTTGATGATCGCGCAGGGATACAGAACTGGTTCTCTAAAAAGGTTGCAACTGTCGGGATAATATGACTTGGTCATGATTATCCGATAATAAAGAGACTAGTTGCTTGTAATCTGATATATGCTTCGTACGGGGCAGACACTGTACCAGCCCCAGGCCTTACATGTGATCATCCGATACTGGATCGAAATACGCAATACTACATATACTACGCCTGATATAAATCCTTTATTCCTGTAAGGATATTTATGGAGAATTGGGTAGGCATGACGCTTTGCTAGAAGCCAACATTGTCTTGTAAATCGGTATAAACGTAGTACTAAGTACTTACGTGTTCGGATAGTCCGACGACCGAATTTACTGCTAACATATCCGGGGATCTCATGGGTCGCTTCCCGAAGATTCACCGATGACGTATGACTCGCACTTTATTAATCTGAGATTAATTAGATGAGAGTGAAAATTAATCTGGGATTAATTGCGGAGATATTTTATCTGGGATAAAATATCATTTAAAGATAGAGAACGATTAATTTGGAATTAATCGATAAATTAATATATCCGATATATTAAACGAAATTGGATTTCGACACGGAATTAAAATTAGATTTTAATTCGGGTGAACGAATTAATTTAGAATTAATTCGTTAGCGACGTGAATAGTGACTTCGCTAGGGGTAATCATTTAATTACGACGCAACGGAAAATTCGTTAATTTAGAATTAGCGAACCCGAGCCCGGGATTATTTACGAGCGCATTCGCATTTCGAATTCGAGTGCGGCACGCAAGTCAAATCAAGCATCAAATCGCTAGTCGCATCTAGCGTCACATCAAGTGTCAAATCATGTCACTTTGTGTGATGTGACAATTGATTGATTGATTGATGTGAGTTGTTGGCAAGCATTAATGGCTGGATTTTTGGTAAAAGAATTAATTGATTTTTTGAAAATCAAGTGTGTATTAGATACACAAATTCCTTTTCCCACCAACTAAACACAAATCGATATCTCTCTCTTCTTTTCGGAGCCAAAAAACACTTCTCTCTCACTCGGCATTCACTGCCATTTTCTTGTTCTGTTTTCTGGGTAAAAATCGAGCAAAGGGAAGCAAACGTGGTGAAATTTATGGGAAATTTCTTGAGAGCTAGCACTCCGAGAGACATGCGAAGGTGATAGAGAAGTCCACCCATGAGCGGGGAATCATTTGACGAACTTGGAGCTTGACGAAGATGATCCATCCATGGCCGAAAATCAGTAAGGCAGTAGCAGCTCACTGCCGCATGAACCATTGGGAAAATCAGTTTTTATTCGTCTCTGCGTCGCTTAACCGATCAATGTAACTATTTTGCAACTCTGTCGAATGTATTCGCATGTGTTTTATTGCTTTTGATTCGATCCTTGGGACCGTAAAACTCCAACAGCTTCGATCTCTGGGATTTATTCCTAAACTGACAGCGAGGTTCTTCGACCCATGGGCTTCATCCCCGAACCGTGTTGGGTGTGAGATGCTTCGATCTCTGGGATTTATTCTCGTCTTGAGTTGAGTTGATGGTGAGGTGCTTCCACCTCTGGGATTCATTCCTAAATCTCTTCCAGGTGTGAGATGTTTCAATCTCTGGGATTTATTCACGAACTGATGGCGAGGTGCTTCGACCCCGGGGCTTCATTCCCGAACCGTGTTGGGTGTGTGCTTTGATCTCTGAGGCACTTCGACCTCTGGGATTCATTCCCAAATCCATACCGGGTGTGAGATGCTTCGATCACTGGGATTCATTCCTGAACTGACGGTGAGGTGCTTCGACCCATGGGCTTCATTCCCGAGCCGTGCTGGGTGTGAGATGCTTCGATCTCTGAGGTGCTTCGACCTCTGGGATTTATTCCCAAACTGAGTTGAGTTGATGGCGAGATGCTTCGACCTTTAGGATTCATTCCTGAATCCATACCAGGTGTGAGATGCTTCGATCTCTAACGCGCTTCGACCTATGGGATTCATTCCCGAATTGAATGAGTGATGGCGTTTTGGTCCATCTGCATGACTTTTCGATCAACTGGGGAGTTTTTTCCATGATGATGAGGTGCTTCAACCTCTGGGATTCATTCCCAAATTGATGACGTGGGCCTCAACCCTAGGATTCATTCCTGAACTATCAAACTAATGGTGTTGAGGCACTTCGACCCATGATCCATCCTCATTCTCGAGGCTCTTTGCTCATCCTTATTCCCGAGGTTGTTCTCCAATCCCAGAGTTCTTCGTCCTCGCTGCTTTTTCTTCAAAGCCTGCGAATACAAAACAAAAATTATGCATATGTGACATATGTGCATGTATGCATGGATGCATTCCCTATTCCGGTGGGGTTTCTTTGTCCTATTGGCATGATGTCATCCTTGGTTACGCCTTCCTTGCGCTCATTGGTGCCCTTTGCCTATAAAAGTCTTCGGTAGCCCCATTGGCCTGCTTATAGTTTCCTCCTGTCAATTCTCCTCTGGTGATTGCTCAATTCTCTTTGGTCGCATGGCTCAAGATCCTGTTGTATCCCTCATTCGCGGGGTGGTAGACTGATCATCCTTAGACCTAGCTCAGTTTTCTGCTCAGCGCTACCTGCACCAGGTCAAAGTGGATCATGCCTTTTTGAAAGCGTCCTCATCCTTTTGGGATACTGAAAATCATGTCTTCCGATTCCCAGATTTCGAAATATGCCCTCTTCCTGAGGAGTTTGTTGCCATTCTCGGCTTATATTTTTCTCTTATTACCCTTCTTGGATACTGAAAATCATGTCTTCTGATTCCCGAAGCTTTCCTTATTTTGCAGGTTTGTTCTATCTTTTGCCTAAGATGTCTATTCAGATTTTCAACTTAGCGGATTGCTCTATCTTGCCTGAGTCGCCTTTTTCAGGATTTCAACTCAGCGAGCTAATTTTTTTTCCAGATCTGTCCTCATTCTCGAGGCTCTCTGCTCATCCTCATTCCCAAGGTTATTCTCTATTCTCGGAGTTCTTCTCCATTCCCGGAGTTCCTCGTCCTCATTCCTGAGGCTGCTATACTCCTCTCCATTCTCGGAGTTCTTTCCCCAGATCTCCTGACCTTGGTCCAGCATCTAAGAAACAAAAAGACGTGATTTATAATTAATTGACTCTAATATTTCTCGTTAGCTGGGATTTATGCAATCTATGAACATCTTGAACATTTGTTTCAATAAAAACGCTTGCATTACTTCTTAGTACATATATAGGAAATAAACTGCATTGCAAATTAGCCATTTTTCTTGCTCACTCATGCCCTATATTTTGCTTGGGCTGTCCTTTGCTGATTTTCAACCCTATGAGCCTTTCTTTTTTTTTTTCCTTTTTTTTTATGCAAAGTATTATTTCAGCCTGTCTACGTTGATGGGCTCGGTGAACTCGTTCCCTTCCAAATCTGACAATCTCACTGCCCCATTCCCCATCACCTTCTTGACTAGGTAGGGCCCTTCCCAATTGGGCCTGAACTTTCCCGTTGGGTCCATTATCAGTGGCTTCGACTGCTTGAGCACTAAATCACCTTCTCTGATCTTAGTGGGACACACCTTCTTGTTGAACGCCCTGGCCAACCTTTTCTGGTATAGCTGCATGTGGTGCAAGGCCTTTATCATTTTCTCATCCAGTAATGCTAGCTGTTTGAACCTCTACGAGGCCCATTCCTGCTCAGGAAATCCTACCTCTGCTAGTACCCGCATTGACTGTATCTTTATTTCCACTAGTAACACTGCCTTAATCCTGTAAACCAAAGCATAGGGTGTGGCTTCCGTTGCCGTTCTCACCAAAGTTCTATACCCCCACAAGGCATACCGCAGTTTTTCAGCCCAATCTTTATAACTTTTTGTCATCTTAGCTAGTATTTTCTTTATGGTTTTGTTGGCTGCCTCCACCGCCCCATTAGTCTGTGGCCTGTAAGGTGATGATTTGTGATGCCATATCCCATACTTCTGCAACATCGCCTTTGTTTCTCCCTGAAATTGGACTTCATTGTCCGTCACTATGTGATGTGGCATTCCGTATCGACACATTATATTACGGGCTATGAACTTGGCCATCTGTTTTGCCGTGACATTACAGAATGACTTAGCTTCCACCAATTTTGAAAAATAGTCTACCGCCACTACTATGAAGTGGTGTCCATTTGTTGCATGTGGCCCGATTTCTCCAATCATGTCAATACCCCATGCTGAGAAAGTCCATGGTTCTGACAGTCTATGTAATTCAGTAGTCGGTTGATGGTTCAAGTTGCCGTGTGCCTGGCAATCGTGACAGTGCTTAACTAGCTTTGCGCAGTCGACTTCCATGGTCGACCAGTAAAATTCATGTCTCACTATCTTGCGAGACAAATTCAATCCATTCACGTGTGGTGCACATACTCCAGCGTGCACCTCTTCCATCACCTTCTGAGCTTATTCTTTTCTTAAACATTTTAGCTGGATGCCATTGGCTTGTCTCTTGTACAGCTCTCCCATTAAACTCACATACTTGGAAGCCAATTTCTGAATGGCTATTCTATCTTTCTTGTCGGCTCCTTCTGGGAATTCTCCACGTTCTAGATACTGTAGAATGTCGTAGTACCACGGCTTCCCATTGTCAACTTCTATTTCCAATATTCTCTCTATCTCATAACTAGGTCTACTAGCTATTGTCAGCACAAGGGGTCTCATTATCAGTTTTTCCGGGTTTTCCCAAGTTGCAGCTAGGGTGGCTATTGCATCCGCCATTTGGTTATCTTCTCGTGGAAAATGCTAGAATTTACAGTCGGGGATAGCCTGTGCCAACTTCCTGAGATGGAGTAGGTAGGGTCTCAATCGGTCTTCCTTCAATTCCAATTTCCCTCGCATCTGTCGAACTACCAACATCGAGTCTCCATAAACTTCTACATCCCTAGCTCCTAGGGCTATTAGTGCTTTCAGTCCAAAGACACATGCTTCATATTCGTCCATGTTGTTGGTTACTTCGAACGTCAACCTTTTGGCCATAGGTAGGGTTTCTCATTTGGGGGTTACTACCACAATTCATATTCCAGCTCCTTTGTAATTCACTGCCCCGTCGAAATACATCTTCCACCCCTGGACCGTTATGGCTTGAACCTCCTCATCTGGGAATTCGAACTTATATTGATCTCCTTCTATAGGTTGTAATGCCAAGAATTCCGCTACGGTTCGCCCTTTGATTACCTTAGAGGTGAGGTATTCTATATCAAACTCTGTCAGCAACACCAACCATCTGCCCAACTTCCCTACCAGTGAGGGTACTGACTGCAAATACTTTAGGGGATTTTCCTTTGCTACCACTTGTATCTTATAGGATTGGAAGTAATGACGTAACTTTTTGGAAGCCCATATCACCGCCAAACAGATATTTTCCACCTCTAGATAACGAGTTTCATACGGAAGCATCTTCTTACTGAGGTAGTAGACTGCATGTCCCACCCTTTTCTCATCTGCCTGTACCATCATCGCCCCCAACGCTTCGGGCTCTATGGCCAAATACAACACCAAGGGTTTGCCCGGCCTTGAAGGTTTCAAAACGGACGGTTTAACCAAATATTCCTTGATTTTTTCAAAAGCTTCTTGACATTGCCTATTCCACTCCACAGGTTGGTCCTTCCTTAATAGCTTGAAGATAGGCTCACATACTAATTTTAGCTTGGTAATGAATCGACAGATATACTGGATTTTCCCGAGGAAATCTCTAACTTCCTTTTCTGTCTTCGATGCGAGCATCTTGGTAATTGCCTTGATCTTTTCAGGGTCCACTTCTACCCCTCCCATTCCTACCGTATGCCATAACAACTTTCCATATGTTACCCCAAACACACACTTCTTGAGGTTGAGTCAGAGGTTGTACTTATCAAATCTTTGAAGGAATTTCTCCAGTGCTTCTATATGTCCGGCCCTAGTATTTGATTTAACCATCATGTCATCCACATATACCTCAATCTCCTTATGCATTAAGTTATGGAATAGTGTAGTGGCAATTCGTTGATAAGTGGCTTCCGCATTCTTAAGTCCAAACGACATCACCTTATAACAATATGTACCCCACTCAGTGACCAAGGCAGTCTTATGCTTGTCTTCTTCGGCCATGAGGACCTGATTATATCCTGAGAATCCATCCGCGAACGAGTACATAGTAGATAGAGCGACGCTATCAACCAATACGTCTATATGAGGTACGGGAAAATCAACTTTTGGGCAAGCTTTGTTGAGGTCCCTATAATCCACGCACATTCTGACCTTTCCATCCTTCTTCAGTACCGACACAATGTTGGCTAACCACTCGGGGTACTTCTCCAGCTCTAAGAGCCCCACATCTATCCGCTTCTTGACTTATTCCCTAACCTTTTCGGCCCATTCTGGCCTCATTCTCTGGAGTTTCTGTTTTACTAGTCTCATATTCTGATAAGTTGGTATCATGTGCTGGGCAATACCCCTATCCACTCCCGGCATGTCTTCATAGGACCAAGCGAATACTTTTGCATATTTTGTTAATATTCTCTCTAAATCTTTCCTCTCATCAAAGGTAATCTCACATGCAATTGCAATTTCCTTGGGGTTTTCACATGTACCAAGATTAAATGCATTTGTCTTTACTGAGTTAATGTCAAATATGCTCATGTCATGCATGTTATGATTGATGAGTGGTAATTATATCACTATTTCCCACTCATTTAACCTAATTTTTTGTATAGTTTCTTGAGTTTTGTGAATATTTTGATGTGTTTTGTGTTATTTTGTAGATAAATAAAGTTTCAGGACATTCTGGAGGTGATTTGGACAAAAACAGTGAAAATTAGAAAAATGACATTTTGGTAATTTTGGCGCGTCGCGACGCCTAACATGCAGCAAGACTTGCTAACGTGCGCCGGGTCCACAAGTCAGAATCTGAGAAAAGTTTGACTTTGCTAACGTGCGCCGTGCCACGTGTCACCATCACAACCGATCTGTTAACGTGTGTCGTGCCACGTGTCACCATCCTGCAGTGCCGACAGTCGCCATCGCCACGTGTTGCCACGTGTCACTCCACGTGTCTGCCACGTCATCATCCACATCACCGGTTGACCGAGTCAAAGTGCCACATCATCATCAACCAATCAAACGTGCCACGTGTCATCATTCTATGGTGCCGACAGTCACTTTCACCACGTGTCGCCACGTCAGCGCCATGTTAGTGCCAATTATTGACTCATTTATCCAAACTGACACGTGGCAGATAAGAATCTGAAATCAGCCAATCACGAGCCTCCACGTGTCATAATAATTGAGCTCTCAGCCGCCTTTCCATATGTCACCTTATCACCTTATCCAGAATCCCACCCAACGAACCAGAAGATGCCACGTCGACAATCACGCGCGTCGCGACCTCGACCCCCTACTGACGCCTATAAATAAAGCTCGAAATTTCAGTTTCAGATGTACCTTCCTCTCTAATTTCTCTGATGTAAATATGGAGTTTTCTATCTAGTTTCTTTTAAATTTTAGTTTTGTAATTAATTTTAATTACGTTCTGTAATAATAGTAATTTACTTTTTTTTTATTTTTACAGTTTTTACTATTCACCATGAGGAGGTAACTTCCCCATGCTTGGGTGAAAGGTAATTCTTTTACTATTGCTATTTAGATTAATCTCCCTTAAATATAATATATTCACTATTTAAAATTTGACTTAAAAATGATACCGTTATATTGGTCGGTTGGTAATTCATTTTAATCTGGTTTAAACCTGACTAATCATAGATACCGCTAGATTGGTCGGTTGGTAATTAAATTTTCTTACCGCCTATATGGCAGGTTTATTTTGGTTCTGCCTTTATGGCTGGTTGGACTTAATTTGACTTAATCAGGTTACCGCCAATATGGACGGTTGGTAAAATAATCACAAGTTAATATATTATATTAAGGGAGATATCTAAATAGTAAATAGTAAAAGTTGATCCTTTTACCTTAGCATTTTATTTTATTATAATTACTTTTCAGCTTTTACTTTACCGCAATTACTTTTCAGCATTTTTACTGTATGTCTTTTACTTTTAAGTTTTTACTAGACCTAGTTATGTGTCGTAACTAAGTTAGTTATGTAGGGTTGTGATGAATTCTAATATCACCGGTTTATAAGGGGTTATTTTTATAGTTTGGGTAATTTAAAGGTTTACTTATTAAGTCTTAAGCTTAATGCTTCTTGTTGTCTGATCACCAATAAGATTGATATAGTAAATCTAAAATAAACTTGACAAAGGAATTTTAGGTTTCAGTCTTAGACTTAATATCCCACGATCTTCCTTGAGGATAGCTAACCTGTTAATAGATT
This sequence comes from Zanthoxylum bungeanum, assembly GCA_019454045.1. Taxonomy (NCBI): domain Eukaryota; kingdom Viridiplantae; phylum Streptophyta; class Magnoliopsida; order Sapindales; family Rutaceae; genus Zanthoxylum; species Zanthoxylum bungeanum. The sequence continues at coordinate 103,774 of SKCR01005177.1, read as the reverse complement.
TCCTTACAGGATAGACATATACCTGTCGGGCGGGGGTTGCCATAATTGGAACTTAAACTTAATGAATCCAGATAATTTGGTTGACATAGACATATGGTTCAATTGGGTTAAACTGGGTATTTGCGTCTGACCATCGACAGAGGCTTTTGCATAATTTAGTGTTACAGGTTAGTAAACCAATTTATTACACAACCATGAAATAACCACTTCATCTTTTAAAAGATATGAGAAAGATTCACAACCGTAGATAGTTTTTAATATTGAATTTTCTTAAACCTACTTTTGTGTAATTTTATTTACTTGTTTTTAAATTTAGAATCATCACCATTTCAAATCAATCAATCAACCTGTTAGATACTAGTAATCATTTGACCTCATAAAATTAATAGATTAGTTATTAAGTCCTCATGGGATTGATACTTTTTATACTACTTGAACGATACGTACGCTTGCGTTATACGTGTGTGTTTACGCCGGTCAAGTTTTTGGCGCCGTTGCCGGGGACTTATTTATCTTTCACTATTAGTTTTAAGGTTAGATACCTTTACTTGTATCTAATTTTCTTTTTACTTATTATTTTTGTTTTCTTGTGTTTCAGGTTCTCAGAAACTTCATGAGATGAACCAGAAGCTTTGAACTTCGACCGCTTGACCCGGAAATTGAAAGAACCATCAGACAGTTGAGAAGGGAAAGGCGAGAAGGCCAAGAAGCTTTAGTCAACATGGAACCTGAACCTTTGGAGGTTGCACCACCAATTCCCATTCGAGACAGAACCATTCCGGTGGTTGACAGACTCATTTCATGTATTGTACTTCCTCCCTTACCAGCAAATGCAGGTGACATCAAAACATGCATTCAGATGATTCAGCAGTTAGTTCAGTTTGGGGGGAATGCAACTAAAGATCCTAATGCCCACATCAGCAACTTCCTGGAAGTTTGCGGCACTTTCAATTACAACCGAGAAGCTGAAGAAGCAATGAGACTGCGTATTTTCCCATACTCATTGAAAGACAGAGCTAAAGCTTGGCTACATTCACTACCAGCAGGTTCCATCACAACTTGGAACACTTTAGCCACCAAATTTCTTGCAAAGTACTTTCCACCAGCCAGAACTGGAAAGCTGAGGAATGACATCACATCCTTTGTGCAACAAGACTCAGAAACTCTCTACGAAGCTTGGGAAAGGTACAAAGATTTGCTCCGGAAATGTCCTCACCATGATATTCCAAAATGGCTTCAAGTCTAAACCTTCTATAATGGACTTTCTGGATTGATGAGAATTACAATCGATGCTGCTGCTGGAGGAGCTTTAATGGCAAAAGGAGAAGATCAAGCCTAGGACCTAATCGAAGAAATGGCCAATAATAATTCCTTGTGGCCAACAGAAAGGAGAATGATCCAAAGAATTGCAGGAATTTATAAATTGGAGCCAATACAGTAGTCAACGCCAAGCTGGATCAGATATGCAAATTCATGGAGACTCTCAGCACTGGATCTACAAGTTCACCATATGGAGGAGCACCAGAACCAAACCAACTTGAAGAGACAGTGAATTATGTCAACAATTTCAACAGACATGGGAACAATCCATATTCCAACACCTACAACCCAGGGTGTAGGAATCATCCCAATTTTTCATGGAGCAACAATTCCGGACAAAAGAACAATCCACCACCTGGATTTCAACAGCAGAACTATCCACCACCAGGATTTCAACAACAGAAAAAAGCCCAGAAACATGAAAAATAACCAGAAATGAAAGAATGGATTGCAGAGATGTTCAAAAAGAAACAAGCAGCATATATAGCTATCTTTCAGAGCCAATCTGCTTCCATCAAAGCACTGGAGAATCAAATCGGACAACTGGCCAATGCTCAAAGTTACAGACTGCCAGGTAATCTTCCCAACAACACAGAACCCAATCCAAGGAACGAGGGAATGAGCAATGTCAAGCCATCACCTTGAAAAGCGATACTGAAATCAACAAAGATGTTGGAATCAAGGCAACAATTCAGTAAGTTTCAAAAGAAACAAAGCAACAGATGGAGGAAAAAGAAGCAAAGGAAAAAAAAACAGATCACTCCACCTCCACCTTTTCCTTAGCGTCTTCAGAAAAACAACTGGACAAGCAGTTTGCTCATTTCCTGGAGGTGTTCAAAAAGCTTCCATCAACATTCCATTTATAGATGCCTTGGAAGAAATGCTTAGCTATGTAAAATTCATGAAAGACATTCTTTCACGAAAATGAAGATTGGGAGATTACGAGACAGTAGCATTGACGGAAGAATACAGTGCCATTATTCAGAGGAAACTTCCCCCAAAGCCGAAAGATCCTGGCAGTTTCACTGTCCCATGCACCATTGGAGAACACTATATCGGTAAGGCCTTATGTAACTTAGGTGCAAGTGTTAATTTGATGCCTTTTTCTATTTACAGGAAACTACAAATTGGAGAAGCAATACCTACCTCAGTCTCATTACAACTTGCTAATCGAACGCTCACATTTCCAAGAGGTGTTGTTGAAGATGTGCTAGTCAAAGTCGACAAACTCATTCTTCCAGCAGATTTCATTATCCTTGACATGGAAGAAGACAAAGACGTGTCTATCATCTTTGGAAGACCATTCTTGGCGACATGATGAACTGTGATTGATGTACAAAAATGAGAACTAACCATGAAAGTTCAGGACCAAGAAGTTACTTTCAATGTTTTCAAAGCCATGAAATTCCCGAGCGATGAAAAAGAAGAAGAATGCTTCAGAGTTGATGTTGTTGATAGTATCATTCAGTATACTGAGCTAAATCCCACAGATACACTTGAAGCTTGCATCACCAACATGACTGACAGCGAGCTAGATGCTGAAATCTTGGAATGTATCAACTACCTTGACAAACCATTCCGATTCAAATCAACACCACCAGTTGAAAGCTTGGAACTGCCTAAGAAAGATCGAATCAAGCCTTCGATTGAAGAACCACCATAGCTGGAGCTGAAGTTACTTCCGAGCCATCTCAGGTATGCATTTCTTGGAAACTCTTATGAATTACCTGTTATTATTTCTTCTTCACTAACATTGGAGCAGAAAGAAAAGTTACTGAGAGTATTACGAGAGCACAAAATAGCCATTGACTGGACTATAGCAGACATTTGAGGCATTAGTCTATCATTTTGCATGCACAAGATTCTAATGAATGATGAGTACAAAACCACAGTGGAACATCAACGGAGACTCAATCCAATCATGAAGGAGGTTGTAAAGAAAGAAATCATCAAATGGTTGGATGCTGGCATCATTTACCCCATCTCAGATAGTACTTGGGTGAGTCCTATGCAGTGTGTACCGAAGAAATGAGGAATCATTGTGGTTACCAATGAAAAGAACGAGCTAATCCCAACCAGAATGGTGACTGGATGAAGAGTATGCATGGACTATAGGAAGCTGAACAAAGCCACAAGAAAAGATCATTTTACCCTACCATTCATTGACCAGATGTTAGACAGACTGGCAGTTCATTAGTTCTATTGCTTTCTGGACTGATATGCAGGGTACAATCAGATTACCATCGCACCAGAAGACCAAGAGAAAACCACATTTACATGTCCCTATGGTAATTTTGCTTTCCGCAGAATGCCATTTGGATTATGTAATGCCCCTGCTATATTTCAGCGTTGCATGAGGGCCATCTTCTCAGACATGCTAGAGCAGAGTATGGAGTCTTTTATGGATGACTTTTCTGTGTTTGGAGATTCTCTTGACCACTGCTTGCAAAATTTGGAACAGTGTTACAAAGGTGCGAAGATACAAACATGGTGCTCAATTGGGAGAAATGCCATTTCATGGTACATGAGGGCATTGTTCTTGGACACCAGATCTCACAAAAAGGAATCGAGGTAGACAAAGCAAAGATTGAAATAATCGAAAAATTACCTCCGCCGACATATGTAAAAGGGATTCGGAGTTTTCTTGGACATGCAGGTTTTTACAGGAGATTTATCAAAGACTTTTCCAAGATTGCTAAACCTCTTTGCAATCTTCTGGAGAAGGATGTGCCTTTCAACTTCACCAAAGAATGCCAGGAAGCTTTTGAGATCTTAAAACAAAAGCTGATTTTTGCCCCCATCATTGTAGAACCAGACTGGACCCTTCCATTTGAAGTAATGTGTGATGCTAGTGATTTTGCTGTAGGTGCAGTTTTGGGACAACACAAAGAAAAGATTTTTCACCATTTACTACTCCAGCAGAACTCTGAATGAAGCTCAACTCAACTACACAACCAGTGAAAAAGAGTTGCTCGCAGTTGTGTATGCTTTTGACAAATTCCGCTCCTATCTGCTGGGTCCCAAAGTGGTGGTCTACACAGACATTCAGCAATCAAATATCTGATCATGAAGAAAGATTCCAAACCCAGATTGATCCGTTGGATACTTCTTCTACAAGAATTTGACGTGGAGATCAAAGACAGGAAATGGACAGAAAACCAAGTGGCAGATCATCTATCAAGGCTCGAGAATGGAGAAACAGCTGGCAAAGATCTGTTAATGAAAGAAAATTTTCCAGATGAACAACTGTTTGCCATGAAACAGCAAGATGCCCCTTGGTATGCTGACTATGTCAACTACATTGTGTCAGGAAAATGGCCGTTGGAATGGACAACTCAGCAACGGAAGAAATTCTTCAAAGAAGTCAAACACTATGTCTGGGATGAGCCATACCTGTTCAAATGGTGTGCTGATCAATTATTGAGATGGTGTGTTCCACAAGAGGAGGTCAACAGTGGTTTGCAGCACTGTCATTCATCACCATAGGGAAGACACTTCAGCGGAAACAAAACTGCAGCCAAAGTCCTACAATCAGGTTTGTTCAAGCCCACTCTTTTTAAAGATGCTTATCTTTTTGCTCTTCAATGTGACAGGTGTCAGAGAATAGGGAATATTTCGAAAAGAAATGAAGGACCGTTGTAAAACATTTTGGAAGTAGAGATATTCGATGTGTGGGGTATAGATTTCATGAGACCCTTTGTTCCGTCATTCGAAAACCTGTACATCTTGGTTGCTGTAGACTACGTCTCCAAATGGGTTGAAGCAATTGCTCTACCATCCAATGATTCAAAAGTAGTGATCAAATTCCTGAAAAAGAATATTTTCACTCGGTTCGGAACACCTCACGCAATTATTAGTGATGGTGGCTCACATTTCTGTAACAGATACTTTGATGCACTCCTATCCAAATACGAAGTTACTCACAAGGTTGCCACTGCTTACCATCCACAGTGAAACAGACATGTTGAAGTTTCAAATAGGGAAATCAAAAGAATCTTGGAGAGAACTGTTGGATCAACCAGGAAAGATTGGTCTACAAAACTAGATGATGCATTATGGGCCTACTGAACAGCTTACAAGACACCTATTGGTTTGTCCCCATATCGACTGGTTTTTAGAAAAATGTGTCATCTGCCAGTTAAGCTTGAACACAAGGTGTATTGGGCACTGAAGAAGTTGGATCTTGATTCACAAGCTGAATGAGAGAAACGACTTCACTAACTCAACGAATTGGAAGAATTTCGCTTACAGGCTTATGAGAATGCCAGATTGTACAAAGAAAAGACCAAAAAATGGCATGATCGAAAAATAGTGCACAGACAGTTGGAACCAAGGCAGCAAGTGTTGTTGTACAATTCATGGTTGAAACTTTTCCCTGGAAAGTTGAAATCAAGGTGGTCAGGTCCATTTGTGATCACTCAGGTTTTACCATATAGATCTCTTGAGTTACTGGATCCCAACACCAACGAAACATTCAAGGTTAACACTCAGCGTGTCAAGCATTACTGGGGAGAATCATTTGAGCAACAAAAAGAATGTGTCACAATTTCAGATCCAGCCTAACGATCGAGAAGTCACGTCTAGCTGTCGACGTTGAACTTAGCGCTCGTAGGGAGGCAACCCATGCAATTTGTGTATATATTGTGATCTGGTGTGTTTTATTTTTGTGTGTTTAATTTTTGCTGGTAAAGACATTTCAGGATGGAAGAAGTCCTCGCAAAACTTCACAAGCAATTTCCTTCTCTCCCTAAAAACTCTCTGATGAAAGTCTACAAAGCTCGCTTAGAATGGATGAGATTACTAACGATCTATGGTGTTCCTAATGATATTCGTTGGGTAATTGAAGCACGGGTCCGATTGGCAGGTGAGTCTTCTGAATCTTTTATTTCACATCTGTCTGGTTTTGGAAGAAGCACATATGCAAAGAAATGTAGAGCTAAGCAAATGGGTGTTTGTTATAAATGTGCACGTTGGAATTGCAATACTCGTTGTCGTTCTTTAGGAATGGTGTCTGATAATCACGAAGATAAAATTAAATTCATTAGGGATGGCTTGAGTAAGGAGTCTGTAGATAATATATTTTTGACTCTTGAGACGCATCCCAGTGGATATGTTCATATAGCCATTCGCAAATTACATACACAATTTCAAAAAGAAAGACAACAGTTAAGTCTCGGGAATCTGACTCAAAAAGACCTTGTTTGCCAATTTATAAGAAAATTGGATGGGAAGCTTGTCCCTTACGCATAGACGTCAATCAAGCCGCTACTTTTCTTGTACATATTATATCTCTTTGTCTTTTCATGATAATTGTGATTTGTTTTGTTATTTTCTTTTATTTTCTCCGATAGGATCCAGACCTTTTTTACTATCACGATTTATTTTACATATTAACTAATAATTATCATTTGTCAGGTACTAGTGCTATTATTTTACTCACCCTTTTCAGGTGTTATAAATTCAACTCATCATTGAATTTTGAAGACATCCAGATTAAAACATGGAAGCCACTTCAAGAAGACGAGTTGAAAACATCTGTGTGTTTTGCGGTACTAGTGTTGGTGTTAAGCCACAATACGTAGAAGCAGTACATGAATTGGGTCGAGTCTTAGCTGCAAGGAATATGCACTTAGTATATGGCGGAGGCAATCTTGGACTTATGGGGATCGTTTCAAAAGCCGTACAGGAAGGAGGCAGTCATGTTTTGGGAATCATCCCAAAACCCTTGGCAAATCTTATTGAACCATCAAAAGAGAGGAACTGATCGTGCTAGGTATGTCTGAACGTTTGGTAGAAATGATTAACTGTGCTAATGCTTTTATTGCTTTTCCAGGTGGCTTGGGCACATTGGAGGAAATTTTTATAGTGTTATCTTGGGCGAACCTGAACATATACCAGAAACCGCCTGGACTGTACAATGTTGAAGGATTTTATGATTTTCTTTATGTGTTTATTGATGATGCTCGGAGAAATGGGTTCGTGTCAAAACCTATGAAAGAACTCATCTATACTGCCAGAACTGCTCCGGATCTAATAGACCAACTCTTAGCCTATGAACCACAAGTTGACCCTATCCTTTCAAAGATAAATTGGTCCGAGGACGATCGTGGTTGGAGGCGTCGGATTAATCTGGATCTTAACCTTTAATTTCCTGTAGAATTTCAGGTAACCAGATACTATCTTCTAAACTCTTCTTCTATTGTTTAAGACATTGGGGACAATGTCTCATTTAGGTTTGGGGGAGGGAATTAGTTGATCAGTATCTTGTTTTTAGTTGTGTGTTTTTTTTATTTTTAGTCCAAAATTTTTCGAAAAATAAAAAAAAATTGAAAATTTTCAAAAAAAATTACAAAAATATTTTGCGTTTTTGTGTTTTTATTTTGACGAAAAAGGTGAAATTGGTAAGAGTTAGCTGAGTAAGGAATTTTCAGTCCTGAGACGTATCTCAAACCATTTTTTAAACAAGTTAGTTTTTGTTTATTTCATTTTAAATTATTTAATTTGTAAATTCTCCATAAAACTGACTAAAATAGATCTTCATATGCTCAGTTAGCAGATATTATCAACATGCATTGTAACATACGGACATGAGCTAAAATTGAAAAGTTTGTAATATTCATTGCTCTAGTTTAATTAGAGGAAGCATCTCAAAAAGTGATGGAGTAAAAAAAAAAGTCTAAGATACGAGTTATTAAGTCTATAAGGGTGTTTTAACACCTAGTGCCTTAAAGCCAACTGGTTTAGGAGTCACTGGCCTAAAGCTAGCTACATGGATCAAGGATGTTGCAAAAAATATATATATATCTGAAGTCTGAGTAATTAAGTCCGTAGGGGTGTCTTAACACCAGGTGCCCTAAAGCCAACTGGTTTGGGAGTCACCGACCCAACACTCGCTACATAGATGGAAGATATTGTATATAAATAAAAAAATCAAAAATCAAAGAAAAAATCAGAAAAATGAGAAAAATTATTCCATTGCTACAAAAAGGTGTGAATTCCAATAAAACTTTAGGACAAAAATATTACTTTCCTATCAACTGCACTTGTGAGTGTTGTGGGAAAAAATGAGTTGATTAATATTTTGTTGGCTGCGTATATGGAGAATGGTAAATATAATCGGAGAATTTACTTATTCAGTAATTTAGAGAGAAAGAAAACAACTAGTAACTTGGAGTAGAAGTTTCACCTAATTAGTCACTAACTTCTTTATTCTCTTTTCGATTGTCTTTTTGCTTTTGTGTGCATTAGTTTTTACTACCTTTTTACTTTTGTAAAATGTTTGTGGGTATCATTGCTGTAAACCCTCACGAGACTACAAATCGTCCACTAGGGACACCTAGGGGTTTAAAGGCTTGTTGCAAAAGCTAAATGCAACTGTGATCCCTACGAAAGTGGCTTAGTTAAATTTTATTTTAAAGATGTTTATGTTATTTTATTCTATGTTTTGCTCGAGGACTAGCAAAATGTTAGGTTTGGGGGTGTGATGAGTGGTAATTATATCACTATTTCCCACTCATTTAACCTAATATTTTGTATAGTTTCTTGAGTTTTGTGAATATTTTGATGTGTTTTGTGTTATTTTGTAGAAAAATAAAGTTTCAGGACATTCTGGAGGTGATTTGGACCAAAACAGTGAAAATTGGAAAAAATGGCATTTTGGTAATTTTGGCGCGTCGTGACACGCAAGCCTTTGGCGTCGCGACGCCTAACATGCACCAAGACTTACTAATGTGTGCCGGGTCCTCAAGTCATTTTGGTGTGTCGTGCCACATGTCACCATCACAGCCGATCTGCTAACATGCGCCGTGCCTGTTGGGTTTTCTAAGTCATCCCAAGATCAATTAAGCATATGAAAACATGTGAATACATCAAAGTAAAGTTGTAGAATACTCACTTTGATCGCCTTTTGGATGCGACGAAACACAAAAATCCTCCTTGAAGCTCTCGGCCAAGGTACTTCTTTTTGCTCCATGGAATTCGGCCAAGCTTCATTTGTAGATCTCCAAGCTCCATGCTTTGTAAATGGATTCCATGCTCATAAATGGGTTTCCCTATCACCTTTGTTATGACCCTTTATGTGCTAGCATTGGAGAAAATTACAACAAAATTCCCCTAAACTTTTCCTTATTGCTCTTGGCATTGAAGGAGAAAGAGAGAAAAAATTGGCTCCAAGGCCGAAAATGGGAGAGAGAGAGGAAGAAGATGAGTTGTGTTGTTTTGATTTCCAAAATCTAATACAACTTACACTTTTCAAAAAGTGTTACAAGGCAATTAAAGCCTTTCAACTATTCACATCACTCAAAAGTGACTTACATCACATCACTCAAAGTTGATGTGACTTACATCATAAGAATGACTAATGATGTGACGCGTGATGTGACTTGTGGGCCCCACTTGATTCGAAATGCAAGTGGGCCCGCAAACACTACCGGGCTAGGGTTCGCTAATTCTGAATTAACGAATTTTCCGTTGCGACGTAATTAAATCAAATTTAATTAAATAATTATGCCTAGCAAAATTACTATTCACGTCGCTAGCGAATTAATTCTAAATTAACTCGTTCGCCCGAATTAAAATCTAATTTTAATTCCGCGTCGAAATCTAATTTCGTTTAATATATCGAATATACTATTTTATCGATTAATTCCAAATTAATCGTTCTCTCTCTATAAATAATATTTTATCGCAGATAAAATATCTCCGTAATTAATCCTAGATTAATTTACCCCAAGTCTTCCAACTCATCCAATGACCAAAAGAACAAAAATCACCATGACATTTAGGGCACTAAACTTTCGGCCAAGCTTTGTAAATGGATTCCATGCTCATAGATGGGTTTCCCTATCACCTTTGTTATGACCCTTTATGTGCTAGCATTGGAGAAAATTGCAACAAAATTCCCCTAAACTTTTCCTTGTTACTCTCGGCATTGAAGGAGAAAGAGAGAAAAAATTGGCTCCAAGGCCGAAAATGGGAGAGAGAGGAAGAAGATGAGTTATGTTGTTTTGATTTCCAAAATCTAATACAACTTACACTTTCCAAAAAGTGGTACAAGGAAATTAAAGCCTTTCAACTATTCACATCACTCAAAAGTGACTTACATCACATCACTCAAAGTTGATGTGACTTACATCACAAGACTTACATCACAAGAATGACTAATGATGTGTTGCGTGATGTGACTTATGGGCCCCACTTGATTCGAAATGCGAGTGGGCCCGCAAACACTCCAGGCTCCAGTTGGCTAATTCCGAATTAAATTTGACATAATTAAATCAAATTTAATTAAATAATTATGCATAGCAAAATTACTATTCACGTTGCTAGCGAATTAATTCTAAATTATCTCGTTCGCTCGAATTAAAATCTAATTTCGTTTAATATATCGAATATATTATTTTATCGATTAATTCCAAATTAATCGTTCTCTCTCTATAAATAATATTTTATCCTAGATAAAATATCTCCGTAATTAATCCTAGATTAATTTTCTCTCTCTACTAATTAATCCCAGATTAATTATGTGCGAGTCATACGTCATCGGTGAATCTTCGGGAAGCGACCCACGAGATCCCCGGATATTTAGGCAGTAAATCCGATCGTCGGACTATCCGAACACGTACGTACCTTGTACTACGTTTTTACCGATTTACAAGACATGGTTGGCTTCTAGCAAAGTACCGTGCCTACCCAATTCTCCAGAAATACTCTTAAAGGAATATGTAATCTATATCAGGGGTAATATACGTAGTATTTTGTTTTGCGATCCAGTATCGGATGTCACATGCTAGGCATGGGGCTGGAATTGTGTCTGCCTCATACGAAGCACATATCGGATCTCTAGTAACTAGTCTCTATAATCGGATAAGCATGACCTAGTCATATTATCCCGATAGCTGCAGCATATAAGAGCACCAGTTCCGTATCCTACGTGATCATCATCTCCACTATGACTGGAGTGATACTTCCATCTTGACATCACACCCAATACACTACGATTCTCAATATACCCAGAAGAGGCGTACACAGAACCTGTTAAAGCCCTGGACGACCAAAACCAAAGTGTATTGATTGTCGTAAGTATTAGCGGTGCAAGTCTCAGGTTAAGACCAAATACACCTACCCTGATTCGGACTTCCATAGACATATAGTCATACTACCAATGGAATTCCGAGGGGTCTATCCAGAGCGAAGCTGTTTCCGTACTATCGGTAAACACAACCTCCTATTACACTTGCATAAGTATCCAATACTTAAATATATGAGAACTATGCCGTTATGCTCCCATAACACGCACACGTGCAATACTAGTCTATTCCGCATCATCGATGTCCAATCTCGATAATACTCCGACTAGGGATGTTTTAATGATTAAACCTTCATGGATTGATACTGTCTCATATCTTATCAATCCGGAACTAATCATATGGACTTTTATCATTTATATATCCCGGTAATCTAATTACAAATAATAAAAGAGCAATTTCCTTTGTCACAAAGTTAATTTGTACAACAACACTATGTTATGTACAAATATTGATGCTATGGGTCATAATTGTCCAACAGTGCCACGTGTCACCATTCCGCGATGCCGACAGTCACCATCGCCAAGTGTTTCCACGTGTCACTCCATGTGTCTGCCACATCATCATCCACATCACCGGTTGCCCGAGTCAAAGTGCCATATCATCGCCACGTCATCATCAACCAATCACAGCATGCCACGTGTCATCATTCTATAGTGCCGATAGTCACTTTCGCCATGTGTTGCCACGTCAGCGCCATGTCAGCGCCAATTATTGACTCATTTATCCAAACTGACACGTGGCGGATAAGAATCTGAAATCAGCCAATCACGAGCTGCCGCGTGACGCAATAATTGAGCTCTTAGCCGCCTTGCCACGTGTCACCTTATCCAGAATCCCACCCAACGAACCAGAAGATGCAACCTCGACAATCACGCACGTCGCGACGCCGACCCCCTACTGACGCCTATAAATAAAGCTTGAAATTTCAGTTTCAGATATACCTTCCTCTCTATTTTCTCTGATGTAAATAGGGAGTTTTCTATCTAGTTTCTTTTAAATTTTAGTTTTTTAATTAATTTTATTTACGTTCTGTAATAATAGTAATTTACTTTCTTTACTTTTTACAGTTTTTACTATTCACCATGAGGAGGTAACTTCCCCTTGCTAGGGTGAAAGGTAATTCTTTTACTATTACTATTTAGATTAATCTCCCTTAAATATAATATATTCCCTTTTTTTTATTTGACTTAAAAAGGATACCGCTATATTAGTCCGTTCGTAATTCATTTAAATCTTGTTTAAACCTGACTAATCAAGGATACCGCCAGATTGGTCGGTTGGTAATTAAATTTTCTTACCGCCTATATGGTAGGTTTATTTTGGCTCCGCCTTTATGGCTGGTTGGACTTAATTTGACTTAATCAGGTTACCGCCTATATGGACGGTTGGTAAAATAATCACAAGTTAATATATTATATTAAGGGAGATATCTAAATAGTAAATAGTAAAAGTTGATCCTTTTACCTTAGCATTTTATTTTATTGTAATTTACTTTTCAGCTTTTACTTTACCGCAATTACTTTTCAGCATTTTTACTTTTTGTCTTTTACTTTTAAGTTTTTACTAGCCCTAGTTATGTGTCATAACTATTTCAGCATTTTTACTTTATGTCTTTTACTTTTAAGTTTTTACTTGCCCTAGTTATGTGTCGTAACTAAGTTAGTTATCTGGGGTTGTGATGAATTCTAATATCACCGGTTTATAAGTGGTTGTGATGAAGTCTTAAGCTTAATGCTTCTTGTTGTCTGATCACCAATAAGATTGATGTGGTAAATCTAAAATAAACTTGACAAAGGAATTTTAGGTTTCAGTCTTAGACTTAATAGCCCACGATCTTCCTTGAGGATAGCTAACCTGTTTATAGATTTCCTTACAGGATAGACATATACCTGTCGGGCGGGGGTTGCCATAATTGGAACTTAAACTTAATTAATCCAGATAATTTGGTTGACAAAGACATATGGTTCAATTGGGTTAAACTGGGTATTTGCGTCTGACCATCGACATGGGCTTTTGCATAATTTAGTGTTCCAGGTTAGTAAACCGATTTATTACACAACCATGAAATAACCACTTCATCTTTTAAAAGATATTAGAAAGATTCACAACCCTAGATAGTTTTTAATATTGAATTTTCTTAAACCTACTTTTATGCAATTTTATTTACTTGTTTTTAAATTTAGAATCATCACCATTTCAAATCAATCAATCAACCTGTTAGATACTATTAATCATTTGACCTCATAAAATTAATAGATTAGGTATTAAGTCCTCGTGGGATCAATACTTTTTATACTACTTGAACGATACGTATGCTTGCGTTATACGTATGTGTTTACGCTGGTCAATGATGTGGACTAATAGGAAAAGACTCGAATAAGTAAGCAAAATCAATGTCTTTATGATTAATAAATGCAGAATTACAATCAAATAAATCAGAAAAATAAACATCTTTGTAATATGCAGCCTTGTCTTCTTCCGTCTTATTGCTTTCTTCGAGTGTCAGATTCTCCAACTGCAATAGTTCTTCTTCCTATTTATCTTCCTATTTTGCAACTTTCTCTGCCTGTGGTTCTTTGCCCATCACATCCTTAAAGATCTCGAATCCTGGTACTATGATCCCATTGACTTCTACGAGTTCAGGCACTCCTTGATACACTATGGCTTTCATAAAGTATTCCATCATCTTCATCCATTTTCTTGGTCTTCGGCTCATTCCCATCGGATTCATACCCCAATCCCCTTTTAGTGGTATGCCTCTTGAAATCTGGCAGCGCTCTTATTCCCTGGCCTCTAGCACTCAAACCTGTGCCCGTCTCATACTTCATTCTTTCCATGATTCTAGCCACTTTAGGGTCCACTCATTCTTCAAAGTTTGTTGCCACTTGGAACCTTGTGAAAGGCTGTAAGTCTAAAGCAGCTATAATATTGTCTACTTCAGCCCTGATGGTGACGATTTCCCCTTCATATAGGAACTTAATAACCTGGTGCAAAGTGGATGGCACGCCCCTAAGTTTATGAAACCATGGACTCCCCAATAACAGAGCAAATGTAACTAGGATATCAAGCACTGTGAACTCCAACTCGTCTTCTATCGAGCCCACTTTGACTACTGTGACAAAAGCACCTTCGACTCCTCATTTGCTATCGTCATATGCTTTGATAGTCATGCTGGAGGGGCTTAAATCTATTGTCCGCATACCCATCCTTGACAGGATCTTCAAAGGGCACACATTGATAGACGAGCCATCATCCACCATCACAGAAGATGTCTTCTTGCCTCTTACTTCCGCTTTTATAAATAGCGGCTTGTTTTGATTCCTCCCCTCCATCGGGAGTTCTTCTTCAGAGAATGTTATCATCTGCCTACCCTCTTTCTGTACCGACCCGACGAACATTGTCGGGTTTGCATCTTCAGGTACCATTATCTTACTCAGAGCTTCTACCATGGCATGTCTGTGCTTGAGAGGCGCATAATAACTCTCATATACTCACTTGTGTCTGTATCTTCTTCAATTGACGCCCCTCGGTGTTATCTGTATTCTCCGTCACCTCTCGGCCTTCTGTTAGCATTTCTTTGCCTTTCTCCATTACATCACTGTAAAAAATATCCACTACGAGTCATCCCCTTTACCTCCTCTTCGTCACTGCTCGATAAGTTTTCCCAGAAATCTCTCCCATGCTCTGCTTTATCTTCACTTCTGCTATCCTATATCCATATGCAAGAGGCTTGGTGGTTGAGAGTTTGGAGGACAAAGTTTTCGGGTAGGCCAGAGTTGATCATGTAGGTGGGTGGTGGAACAGAATGGTAGTTGGGTAGAGGGTTTCTGTATGTGTTGGGTTATTCTTTTTCCGGGTCGGGTATCTTGTGGGTGTCAATGAGGTCTTGGATCTCATGCCTGAGGCGGGCACAGTTGTCAGTTTCGTGGCCTTTTTACTGATGGTAGTGACATTATAAGTTTAGGTCGAGATGGTGTGGCACAGAGTTTGGAAGTGGTCTAGGTTCAAAGGGTTTTAGGAGTCATTGCCTCTTCAGCTTTTCAAATACCTTCGACAAAGGTCTACCAAAATTGGAGAATCGCCTGTTTCTGATGGCAGCGACCTCAACAGGAGCAAGCTTAGTCTCTGAAGGCCCCTCAATGGTCTTTCTATTATGGCTGTAAAACTTCATGTTCTCGGCTTCATCTTCCTCGATATCCATGACAGTCTCTCTTAACTGTCGAAAGTTGCTAATCAGGAGGTCATCCTTCTCAGCTTGTTATAAATGGAGGGCTTGTTGCCTTTAATGATCATCTTAATCTGGTCCTTCTCCGAGGGTCGTGTCTGCATCTTCAAGAGCTGGCTTCTCCTACGATCCACATAATCTTTGAAGCTTTCATCTAGCTTCTGTTTGGTGTTTTCTAGGTCACCGAGCGACAAGTCTATCTCTATGTCTATGACATATTGGTTCAGGAAGACCTCCGCTAATGCCCTCCAGTCATCCCTGACCTTTCTCTCCAAGTCATGATACCATACTACATGCGCCCCTTCCAGTGACATCCCAAACATCTTCTGCACCTGGCACTTTGACAAACCCACTGAACTCATCACTGAAACATATTTCTGGAGATGGACCCTAAGATCTCCGTTTCCGTTAAACTTGGTTATGTCAGACATTTTAAACTGGGGAGGCAGCTGTTATTCGAAAGTCATCGCATCATAGTCTAATAGATCTTCATGTTTTCCTTTCATCCTGTAGGTAACTGACTCTACTTATTCTCTGCATTTCTGTAACTCTGCCTGAGGCCTGGTTATCCTTCCCGCGGCATACTCAACCATGTCATCATAAAAAACATGGATTTCTTCACTCACCCTATTCGGGGGCTCATCATGCATTCCATCCTTATTATTTTCTATTCCCAATGTGTGGGGTACTGTCCGATTGGCCATAGTATTGCTCAAAGCTTGTAGTTGCTCGGTAATTTTAGTGATGTTGGTCTTCAATTGATCTATATGGGAACCTTCACTGTCTGACGTACTCATGCTTTCTAACCTCTTCTTGACAAGTCTTCCTTCTTCTCTAACCCAACGGATATCTATGATGGCTGTTAAGACAAGGGGTTAGCATGATATGTGTATGCATGAGATGCACGTGGTTATCAAAATAACATATACACTTCCGACCTTATTCCTCCCGCACTCGTGATAAGTCCATTTCTGTCATAGTTATGGCTCATTTTATGCACCAAAGTGGGGTATACAAAATTGTTCTCTCTTAGGCTACAGGCTTAGTCAATTTTGTAAATGGGTGGTCATTGTTTAGAAACGACGAATTGGGCCCTCGGTAATCACGGTTGTGGCGGGGATGGACTTGGATGTTGGACAATTATGACCCATAGCATCACTATTTGTACAGAAAATGGTGTTGTTGTATAAATTAACTATGTGACAAAGGAAATTGCTCTTTTATCATTTGTAATTGGATTACCGGGATATATAAATGATAAAAGTCCATATGATTAGTTCTGGATTGATAAGATATGAGATAGTATCAATCCATCAAGGTTTAATCATTAAAACATCTCTAGTCGGAGTATTATCGAGATTGGACATCGATAATGCGGAATAGACTAGTATTGCACTTGTGCGTGTTATGGGAGAATAACGACATAGTTCTCATATATTTGGGTATTGGATACTCATACAAGTGTAATAGGTGGTTGTGTTTACCAATGGTACGGAAACAGCTTCGCTCTGGATAGACCCATTGGAATTCCATTGGTAGTATGACTATGTGTCTATGGAAGTCCGAATCAGGTTAGGTGTATTTGGTCTTAACCTAAGACTTGCATCGCTAATACTTGCGACAATCAATATACTTTGGTTTTGGTCGCCCATGGCTTTAACAGGTTCTGTGTACGCCTCTTCTGGGTATATTGAGAATCGTAGTGTATTGGGTGTGATGTCAAGATGGAAGTATCATTCCAGTCATATGGAGATGATGGTCACGTAGGATACAGAACTGGTGCTCTTATATGCTGCAACTATCGGGATATTATGACTAGGTCATGTTTATCCGATTATAGAGACTAGTTACCAGAGATCTGATATGTGCTTTGTACGGGGCATACACAATTCCAGCCCCAGGCCTAGCACGTGACATTTGATACTGGATCGCAATACGCAATACTTCGTATACTATGCCTGATACAGATTGCATATTTCTTTAAGACTATTTCTGGAGAATTGGGTAGGCACGGTGCTTTGCTAGAAGCCAACCATGTCTTGTAAATCGGTAAAAATGTAGTACTAGGTACGTACGTGTTCGGATAGTCCGACGACCGGATTTACAACCAACATATCCGGGGATCTCATGGGTCGCTTCTCGAAGATTCACCAATGACGTATGACTCGCACATAATTAATCTGGGATTAATTATTAGAGAGAGAAAATTAATCTAAGATTAATTACGGAGATATTTTATATGGGATAAAAAATTATTTAATGAGAGAGAGTGATTAATTTGGAATTAATAGATAAAATTAATATATTCGATATATTAAATGAAATTGGATTTTAATTCGGGCGAATGAGTTAATTTAGAATTAATTCGCTAGCGACGTGAATTGTAATTTTTGCTAGGCATAATTATTTAATTAAATTTGATTTAATTACGTCGCAACGGAAAATTCGTTAATTCGGAATTAGCGAACCCGAGCCCGGGAATGTTTGCGGGCCCACTCATATTTCGAATCGAGTGGGGCCCACAAGTCACATCATGCGTCACATCACTAGTCAACTTTATCACTTTAATGTGATGGAAGTTGTTGGTTGATGGTTGAGTGTGGAACACACTAAAGTGATGGCTTGAAAGACATTTACCATTTTTTATTATTTTGGTATATGACTTTCATTTTAGTAATTAGATTAGACAACCAACACAACAATTCCTCTCTCACTCTTCCTCAAACTCACGCCAATGGTGCAATTTTTTTTCTCTCTTGGGCTTGAAGCTAGGCTTCACTTCTTCATGATTTTGTTGCAAAATCTCAAGAGCTAGCACTCAAATGAGTCTTACAAAGGTGATAGGGAAACCCATCTATGAGCATGGAATCTCAAAACAAAGCTTGGAGGACATCCATGGAGGAGCTTGGCCCAATCAAGGAGCACAAAAAGAAGCCTTGGTCGAATGCTACAAGGAGAAATTTTTGTTGTTCTTCGCATCGCAAAAGCCGACCAAAGTGAGTATTCTGCAACTTTACTTTATTGTATTCACACTTTTCTTTGCTTAATTAGATCTTGGTTTGACCTAGAAAACTAAACAATGGTATCAGAGCCTTGATTAAGCATGAAATTGATTTAGGGTAAAATTTTTGTAAAAATGATTTGAGCATGTTTTGATGAACTTGTTTGATTGAGTACGCTTGAATGATGATAACTTAGAGTTATTTGTGGTCAATTTGATGAAAATTTAATTGGATCAATTTTTCTCAAAAGTTAGGCTTGGTCGAAAGTTGGACATGCCCTAAATGTCATGGTAATTTTGTTTTTTTATCATTGGATGAATTGAAAGACTTGAGAAATGTTGATTTAGGATTTAATTGGATTAAAATCGAAATCGGACAAAAAATCCCCAAATTGCCGTGACCATTATAGCATGAAATGAATTGATTTAATGATTCAATAATGTTGGACATGTGTTGATGATGATTAGCATGATTAATTGATTAAATTAGTATCTTAGAAATGTTAATTTGAATAATTAATTATGGCTAATACACTTGAATTGATTTAATTGTGATAGTTGGAATATTGTAATTAAATTAATTGCGCTTAAATTTGGAATTGGGCTAATAAAGTTGTATTTGGGCTTAATGGGCTTGGTTGGGCCAAGTTTGGTTTAGGTTAATTGGTTGGATCCAATTGGGCCCAAAACCATATCCATAAAGTCCAAATATAATTAAATGGCCTTTAAAATTTTAATTGGGCCTAATGGGCCTAAATTGATTTTTGCCAAAAGGGTGATTCCTTATTGGGCTTTGGTTGCCAAATTCCATGCCTTATAAATTAATTGAAAGCCCATTGGACTTTAATTAAATTGACATTGGATGTTAATTGGGCTTTGAGACCCGTAATGATTAGATTTAGAATCTAAGTCGCTAAAGGCACATAATAAAGTGTAATATTTAATTTGGAATTAAATAAAGAATTATTATTAAATACAAATTAAATTGGATTTAATATTGTAGTTTAATATAATTCAAGAATTCGTACTTTGAGTACTTATTCTTAAAACGAGTTGGACTCGCGCAAATCAAATCGTTGTTTGAACATTGGATGGTCATTAATTTCAGGTTAATTAATTGGATTAAATTGATTGATAACATGCTTTGTATGAATACAAGGATGTGATGTATGAATAATGTATATCGGATGTATATTAGACGGGTGAGGGAAATTTTGGAAATTATTGTAATAAATTTAGAATTTATTAAATTGGACCTGCGTGTCCAGCCTATTACCTATTGATTCTTTGTATTTCTCTTCTCACCTATTCCCCTCAATATAAATGAGGTTTCTTTAGAAGTGTTATGTAATTGGGTAGAAGTAAGATTTGTGCTAGCGGGAGAGAGGAAATGGAGAGATTTTTTCTAGGAATAAGTTGTTTTAAATATCCATATGTATATCATTATTAATTTATTTATCGCGCCTTATTATGCTTTTAGAACGCATGTTTAAGGGTGTATGATGAGACCTAATCAAAGATAATTAATTGGTTGCCAATTACGCAAAAAACCCTCAACATATATTAAGCGTTTTTCCTTCCATTGAATGATTCATTCTCAAGATCCAAGATTAGAACTGGTTTGTTAGCCAAAGTCAAGGCCTTTGTCCATCGCGGATGTGTTTGAATCATGAAGGCTTTGTTCCATATCGCATGTCTTGTCCAAGTTGTGATTTGTTGGCCAAAGTCAAGATCAATTCTTGTCCATCGACATCGATTACGAAGCTTTCCAAGGTCAATGGGTCCCGCTTAACTGGAATCAATAAGTTTGTTGTGCCAAAGCCAAGGCTTAATGGATTCAGAGGGAAACGAAATTAGGCAATATATCAGATATATTGGCATATTTAGATATATGTTTCGGACTTGGATGTCCACCTACTGGATCTAGGAATTGGATGATATCCAATTGATCTTAGAGATCTACCTAGTTAAATATCATACAGCTTGTTGGCCAAAGTCAAGGTTGTGTGTTATTTAACGGGATCCTAGCCCACTAGGAAACAAGGTTTCCCGAGTACTCAACAGAGGGTTAGAGGCTCGCCGAAAAATAGTGGGAGGCAAGTATTAAATTTGCAATTTCATTTAGATATTTGCCAATACGCGCTCATTTCAATTTTTCATCATTATTTAAATATATATTAGTTGGACTAATATTTAATCGTTGTTTTAATTAAACAGTTGGACTGTATTCATACTACTTCAATTTATAGTTGATTATATAATTGGATTATAGTAATCAATATATTTGAATTTGACTAATCAAATTATAGTTGATTATATAGTTAGACTATAGTAATCATTATAATCAACAGTACTTGAAATCGTTGATGGATAGTGGACTATAGCAATCAAGATAACTGAAAGATTAGTGTTTAAAAATAATCCTGAGGAAGAGAAAATGTCATTAAAAGACTTTAATTTTCAAAATGGGAATAAAACCTCAGGATAGTCCTAGGAACTAAGAAGTTACTCTATTTGATGGAGAAACCTATTGGGCCTAAGCCCGGAGTAGAGTAAATAGTAGAACATGATCTTTGTAAGATTCATGTGATGATAATTTTAGTGCTCAATCCATTATGTTTACCACAATGACGCTTTAATTCCGTCATCTAAATTAAGGATTAAATCCTTGTACCTTGATGATGAAATTAAAGATCTTCATAGATTTATTCTTAGATCTTAGAAGTACAAATTGCATAAGAAGCTCTTTACCTCATGTATGTCAGAGGGTACATCTGTCGAGCACTAGGTGTCGCAGATGATTGCTGACATCGATCAGCTAGGTTAGTTGGGCATTACCTACGTGGCCGAGACTACAAATATTTGATCTTATAGTCTCTACCCAAAAGCTGGGGCAGGATCATTATGAACCAAGAGTAAACTCTTGGAGAGTTGAAAGCTATGCTCTATGAGGCACAACCAGAGCTTCTAAAAGAGGCAAAGGCAAAATCATCACAAGTCTTCTAGGAAGACAAAGGACATATCCCAAGATGTCTGCCTAAACAGTGGCAAATAGGGTCACTGGAAGCGTGACTGCCGTATGGACAAGGCAGACATGAAAGAAGTGAAGGCGGAGCAAGGCTCCGACTTCAAGTATGTTTGTCATTAACATGTTCGCTATTAGTTTCAAAATTGGATTTTTGATACTAGATGTGGTACATAAGATATGTACTGATGTGCAGAATCTGCTGATTAGCAGGATACTGACTTCAGTTGAGATTTACATTCGAGTCAGAAACAAGACGAGAGTCGATGTTTTAACCGTAGAATCCTAAGTTTAGGAACTACCATTCCGGTGTGTATTTAAATTAGGAAACTGTTAAAATGTAACTAGTTTCACTAGAAACATTATCTATATATCATAGTATAACTCGTTACGGGTATACCTTTATATTCTAGAACACTAAAGTGTTTTATTTTATAAAGATGATATTGAGATAAGCACATTAGATGTGAATAACAATATTTATATTTTGAATATAAATGAATCTCAAACGTATAACATGACAAACAAATAGTTCAAACTGAATTAATCAGATGAGACTTATTTGTGGCATTGTTGTTGGGACAAATTAAACAAGACTCATATATCCACACTTTTTAAGAGTGGATACTAGGAAGGATTTGATTCTATTCAAATGATGTCTACGAATCTAGTTTATTAGGTAAAGTGCCTAAAACACCTTTTACTTGGTAAACGTACAAGTGCCATTGATCTGTTAGCCCTCATTCATAGTGACGTAAGTGGGCCCATATCTAGCTAGGCTAGAGGTGGATATGAACACTTCGTAACCTTTACGGATGTGACATTGCGTTATGGTTATGTGTTTCTTTCAAAACACGCATCAGAAACTTTTGATAGATTAAAAGAGTTTCGACATGAAGTAGACATACAGATCGGCTAAAGTATTAGTACATCACGATTGGACTGTAATGGAAAATACTTAAGCAATATGTTTCTCAATTACTTGAAAGAGTATAGTA
The DNA here is from genome assembly GCA_019454045.1 of Zanthoxylum bungeanum. Classification (NCBI taxonomy): domain Eukaryota; kingdom Viridiplantae; phylum Streptophyta; class Magnoliopsida; order Sapindales; family Rutaceae; genus Zanthoxylum; species Zanthoxylum bungeanum. Next base: position 81,117 of record SKCR01005177.1, on the reverse strand, counting down.
TTCTTTCAATGTGGACTCATCCCGGAACACCTCAATTTCACGGTGTGTCCGAACTGAGAAACCGAACCTTGTTGGAGATAGTAAGGTTAATCATGAGTCGCTCTGAGCTACCATTTTCCTTCAAGGGATACGTATTAAACAGTGCAACACTTATTTTGAATAAGGTTCCATGAAAATCTGTTAGACAGATTTCATATTAGATATGAACAGGAAAGAAACTGGGTTTTCTCATTCCTGAAGATTTGGGAATGTTGGGCATATGTTTGGATAATACCAAACTAGAACCCAAATCGGATAAGTGCCTAATTTGTAAGTTATCCTAGGGTAACCAAAGTATAGTACTTATACAACTCACAAGAGAACAATGTAATTGTTGCTCTCCATGCGGTTTTCCAAAGAGGAATACCTATATGCAGTGGTAAGTGGGAGGAAAGTAAACCTCGATGAAAATCAGAGTGATACTGTTCCAGACACCGAACCTTAATGGAACACAAACAGTTCATCAAGGATGAAACTGTACCACAATCTTTGAATACACAAGAACCGCGTAAGTCGGAGAGAGTCAGAAAACAACCTGGGAGGTATGGGTTTCTGATCTCACCTCAAATAGATGTCAATCTTATTGAGGAAGACGAACTGACTACGTATGAGGAAGTGATACAAGGTATCGACTCCCTATTATGGCAAAGTGCCATAATATCCGAAATAGATTCCATGTATACCAACTAAGTTTGGACACTAGTTGAAGTACCAGAAGGCATTGTGCTGATTGGTACTATATTAGTCTTCAAGGAAGACATAGATGGATGGCAACATACAAACGTACAAAGCTAGGCTTGTAGCAAAAAGGTATCGTTATCAAAATTGTGTCGATTACGACAAAACCTTTTACTCATTGCCGTGGTTAAATCCATTTGGATAATGCTTGCTAATGCTGAATGTTTCATTTATGAAATATGGCAACTGAACGTCAAAATCGTTTTCCTTAAACGGAAACCTTTTGGAGGATGTTTTACAACATTCTGACGGTTTTGTCATACCAAAATGAGCAAACAAGGTTTGCAAGATTAATTCAATCCATTCATGGATTGAAGCAAGCATTGCGTTCTTGGAACTATCGTTTTGATGTAAGCATAATGGTGTATGATTTAAATCAAAACGAAAATGATTCTTGTGTATATATGAAGGTTAGTGGGAGTGCACTGACAGTGACTGTCCTATAATAAAGAGGATATATCATTTCTTGGAAATGATATTCCCATAATATAATCAGTGAAAGCTTGGCTTTCATGAAAATTCTCCGTATACAACTTGTGAGAGACAACCTTTATTCTAGGAATAAAGATCTACTAGGATAGATCTAAAGGTTGTTGGCACTCTCCGAGAACTCGTACATTGAAATATATGTACGCGACCTGGTGTCTCATATGCTTTGAGCATATGGAGTCACAATCAGGCCAATCCAAGTGATAGTCAATGGATTGATGTTAAGAACAACCTTAAGTATCTTAGATGAACTAAGGATGCTTTCTTAAGCTATGGAGAAGGAGAACTTGAAGTGACTAGGTTCATTGCTGCAAGTTTCCAAACCGATAAAAATGACTATAAGTCGTAATAAAAGTACTATATAGTTTGAATACCGGAACAGTGAGCTGGAAATCTTCCAAGCAAGATATTTTTGCCGAATAAACAACAAAAGAAGAATATTACTGCAGCTGGGGCAGCAATAGAAGCACTTTGGATCTTAATAATCCTAATTGGATTAGGAATAGTTCTGTTAGCAGCTGAGCTAGGCTACAACACAGGCTAAAGAATTAATGGTCTCATCAACGATCCAAGTATATACTTCAACTATTCATCTGATTCCATCGGATCATACATCGTGGCGATGTGATGATCAAATAAATCACATCAGATGATAACTTTGCAAATTCGCTGACGAAAGTAGTTTCTCAGCAGAAGTTTGAGCGAACCATACATAGTTAAAGTGTAGGACACTTGAGTGATTGGATATAGTCCAAGTGGGAGATTGTTGGACAATTATGACCCATAGCATCACTATTTGTACAGAACATGGTGTTGTTGTACAAATTAACTATGTGACAAAGGAAATTGCTCTTTTATCATCTATAATTGGATTACCGGGATATATAAATGATAAAAGTCCATATTATTAGTTCTGGATTGATAAGATATGAGATAGTATCAATCCATCAAGGTTTAATCATTAAAACATCCATAGTCGGAGTATTATAGAGATTGGACATCGATAATGCGGAATAGACTAGTATTGCACTTGTGCGTGTTATGGGAGCATAACGACATAGTTCTCATATATTTGGGTGTTGGATACTCATACAAGTGTAATAGGAGGTTGTGTTTACCGATGGTATGGAAACAGCTTCACTCTGAATAGACCTCTCGGAATTCCATTGGTAGTATGACTATGTGTCTATGGAAGTCCGAATCAGGGTAGGTGTATTTGGTCTTAACCTGAGACTTGCATCGCTAATACTTGCGACAATCAATATACTTTGGTTTTGGTCATCCAGGGCTTTAACAGGTTCTGTGTATGCCTCTTCTGGGTATATTGAGAATCATAGTGTATTGGGTGTGATGTCAAGATGGAAGTATCACTCCAGTCATATGGAGATGATGGTCACGTAGGATACGAAACTGGTGCTCTTATATGCTGCAGCTATCGGGATATTATGACTAGGTCATGTTTATCCGATTATAGAGACTAGTTACCAGAGATCTGTTGAGTTTAAATCAAGTCCCAAGATCATAAATCATGCATAAAAACGAATAGAATACAACCAAGGAGTAAGGCGGAATTCATACTCACATTGATGGGTTTTGATGAAATGAAACAAAGACCAAAAACGCACTGCATGTTGCTTCCTGGCAGTGAGCTGCGAATGGTAGGGGCTGCACGGTGGTGGGGTGTCTTCCTCCTTGTTCATACGGCCATGGATGTCACCATTGAAGCTCCAAGCTTCAAGCTTTTCCATGCTCACAAATTCGTTTCCCTATCACCATAATATAACTCAAGTGTGTGCTAGCACTCATGTTTTGCAACAAAACATTCTCATTTGCTTCTCTTTAAATTCGGCAGTGACCAAAAATGAGAAGAAGAAGAAAATGGCTCTAAGCCGTGAATGAGAGGGAGAAGAAAAGAGAGGGAGAGGAAGAGATCGTGAATTGAGAGAGAGAAAAGGTAAATTTTTTTTAACTTATATATTTATTTTATTTTCCAAAAATAAAATCAAATACCAAAAGGCATTTACATTTACCAAGTACAAAAGTCAAAAAGCAAAAAGCCTATTAATGTTTTTCATCATTTCTTCTTTTACTTTAAGTCACATCACATCACTTTAATAAAGTGACATGTTGTCAAGTCACATCACTCAAAGTGACAATTGATTTGACGCATGATGTGACTAACGATTTGACGTTTGATGTGACTTGCGTGCCGCGCTCGAATTCGAAATGCGAATGCGCTCGCAATCACTCTCGGGCTCGGGTTCGCTAATTCCAAATTAACGAATTTTCGTCACGTCGTAATTAAATGATTACGCCTAGCGAAATCACTATTCACGTCGCTAACGAATTAATTCTAAATTAATTCGTTCACCCGAATTAAAATCTAATTTTAATTCCGCGTCGAAATCCAATTTCTTATAATATATCGAATATATTATTTTACCGATTAATTCCAAATTAATTGTTCTCTCTCTTTTATTAATATTTTATCCTAGATAAAATATCTCCGCAATTAATCCCAGATTAATTTTCTCTCTCTTCTAATAATCCCAGATTAATTAAAGAGTGCGAGTTATACATCATCGGTGAATCTTCAGGAAGCGACCCATGAGATCTCCGGATATGTTGGCAGTAAATACGGTCGTCGGAGTATCCGAACACGTAAGCACCTCGTACTACGTTTATACCGATTTACAAGACAAGGTTGGCTTCTAGCAAAGCGCCATGCCTACCCAATTCTCCAGAAATATTCTTACAGGAATATATAGATCTGTATCAAGCGTAGTATACCATAGTATTGTGTATATCAGCCCAGTATCGGATAGTCACGTGTTAGGGCTGGGGCTGGATAAGTGTCTGCCCCGTCCGAAGCACATGTCGGATGTCTGGTAACTAGTCTCTATAATCGGATATACATGACCTTGTCATAATATCCCGATGGCCGGCCAGCACTTAAGAGACTAATACCGTATCCTGCGTGACATCATCTCCACTATGTATGAAGTGATACTTCCGTCTCGACATCACACCCAATACACTACGACTCTCTGATAAACCCAGAAGCGGTGTACGCAGAACCGGTTAAAGCCCTGTACCACCAAGACCAAAGTCTACCGATTATCGCAAGTATTAGCGATACAAGTCTCAGGTTAAGACTATACACACCTACCTTGATTTCGGCCTCCCATAGACACAAATTCATAATACCAATGGGATTCCGAGGGGTCTATCCAGAGCGAAGCTGTTTCCCGTACCATCGGTGAAACAAAACCTCCTATCGCACTTGCATAAGTATCCAATACTTAAATATATGAGAACTATGACGTTGTGCCCTCACAACACGCACAAGTGCAATACTAGCCTATTCCGCATTATCGATGTCCTGTCTCGATAATACTCCGGCTAGGGATATTTAATGATTAATCCTTCGTGGACTGATACTGTCTCATATCATCTCAATCCAGGAACTAATCATATGGACCTCTATTCATTTATACATATATGGTGATCTAATCACAAATGATGAGAGTGCAATTTCCTTGTCACATAGTTAATTTGTACAACAACACCGTGATTTGTACAAATAGTGACGCTATGGGTCATATTATCCAACAATCTCCCACTTGGCACATAGCCAGTCACTCGAGTGTCTAACACCCGAACTATGTACGGTTCGCTCAAATTGCTGAGGAAGGGTTTCGTCAGCGGATTTGCGTAATTATCTTTTGACGCGATTTATACGATCATCACATCGCCACGATGTATGATCCGAACGAATCAGATGAATATAGAAGTATATATCTGGATCGTCGATGAGACTTTAATTCCTTAGCCTGTGCTGACGCCTAGCTCAGCTGCTAACAGAACTATATCTAATCTAATTAGATTTATTATCGATCCAAATGGCTTCTATTGCTGCCTCAGTTGCAGCAATAATCCGCATTTGTTGTTTATTCGGCAACAGTTTTCTTGCTCGGAATATTTCCAGCTTACTGTCCCGTTGTTGAAACTTTATAGTACCGCAGTATTTACCGATTTGGAAACTTGTAGCAGTGATCCTAGTCACTTCAAGTTCTCCATCTCCATAGTTTAAGACAACATCTTTAGTTCTCTAAGATACTAATAGATGTCCTTAACTTCAATCCAATGATTATCACTTGGATTGTCCTGATTGTGACTCCATATGCTCAAAGCGTATGAGACACCATATCAAGTACATTTTAAATGTACAATTTCCCAGAGTGTTAACAACTCCAAATCTATCCAGTAGATCTTTATTCCTTGAATAAAGGTTGTTACTCCCCAGAATTCTACGGAGAATTTCTTATGAAAGCCAAGCTTTCACCGATTGCTTTATGGGAATTTCATTTCCAAGAAATGACATATTATCTGTTGGATAATATGACCCATAGCGTCACTATTTGCACAGATCATTGTGTTGTTGTAGCAAATTAACTATGTAATAAGGAAATTGCACTCTCATCATTTGTGATTAGATCACCATAGATATATAAATGAAGAGAGGTCCCTATGATTAGTTCCTGGATTGAGATGATATGAGACAGTATCAGTCCACGAAGGATTAATCATTAAATATCCCTAGCCGTAGTATTATCGAGACTGGACATCGATAATGCGGAATAGGCTAGTATTGCACTTGTGTGCGTTGTGAGGGCACAACGACATAGTTCTCATATATATAAGTATTGGATACTTATGCAAGTGCGATAGGAGGTCGTGTTTCACCGATGGTACGGAAAACAGCTTCGCTCTGGATAGACCCCGCGGAATCCCATTGGTAGTATGTCTGCGTGTCTATGGGAGGCCGCATCAGGGTAGGTGTATATGATCTTAACTTGAGACTTGCATCGCTAGTACTTGCGACAATCGGTAAACTTTGGTTTTGGTGGTTGGGGGACCTAAACTGGTTATGTGTTCACCTCTTCTGGGTTTATCAGGAATCGTAGTGTACTGGGTGTGATGTCAAGATGGAAGTGTCACTTCAGACATATGGAGTTGATGATCGCGCAGGATACAGAACTAGTGCTCTATAAAAGGTTGCAACCGTCGGGACAATATGACTAGGTCAGGATTGCCCGATTCACAGAGACTAGTTGCTTGATGTCCGATATATGTTTCGTACGGGGCAGACACATTTCCAGCCCCAAGCCTAACATGTGATCGTCCGATACTGGATCGATATACGCAATACAATACAATTATATACTACGCTTGATACAGATCTTAATATTCTTAAAAGGATATTTCCGGAGAATTTGGTAGACATCGTGCTTTGCTAGGAGCCGACCATGTCTCGTAAATCGGTAGAACGTAGTACTTGGTACGTACGTGATTCGGATACTCCGACGACCGTATTTACTGCCAACTTATCCGGAGATCTCATGGGTCGCTTCCCGATAATGCACCGATGACGCATAACTCGCACTCATTAATAATCTGGGATTATATAGAAGAAAGAGAAAATTAATCTAGGATTAATTACGGAGATATTTCATCTAGGATAAAATATCGTCTTGAGAGAGAGATAACGATTAATTCGGAATTAATCGATTAAATTAATATATTCGATATATTAAACGAAATTGGAGTTCGACGCGGAATTAAAATTAGATTTTAATTCGGGCGAACGAATTAATTTAGAAATAATTCGTTAGCGACGTGAATAGTGAATTCGCTAGGCGTAATCATTTAATTACGACGCGACGGAAAAATTGTTAATTTGGAATTAACGAACCCGAGCCCGAGTGTGATTGCGAGCGCATTCGTATTTCAAATTCGAGTGCGGCGACGTAAGTCACATCAAGCGTCAAATTAATCGTCACATCAAGCATCAAATCAAAAGTCACTTTGATTGATTGATTGATTGACTTGATTGATTGATTGATGGAAAGACACACATCACATCACTTTATTAAAGTGACATGTGAATAGTTGATGTGTGTTGGTGGAATAGTAACTTGATAAGAGTGATAGATTTCCATGGATTTTATTATATAAAATTTATGGTAAAAGGCTTATTAATTTTGGAAAATATATAAGTCATTTAAAGAATATCTATTACATAACTTTCATTACACATTTTCCACCTTTCTCTCTCACCATTTCTCTTCTTCTCCTCACGCCATTTGAAGCATTTCTTCACTGGTTTCATACCAGTTTTGGCGTGGATAATAGGGAGGCAATGAGTGATTTTCATTTGATGAAATCAAGTGCTAGCACACTTGTGAACATTGCGAAGGTGTTAGGGAGGTTCACCCATGAGGCGGGACTCATCCGACGGAGTTTGGAGCTTCGTTTTGAGACCCAAAACTGCCAAACCAGTGAGCATGGATTGCTGCAGTGGCGTGAGCAAGGCAGTGAGGTTTTTGGCGTGAAACGTCTTCAAATCGACTCAACCGATCGATGTAAGTATTCTGCTATCTTCGTCGATGTATTTACACATTAATTTCATTGCTTGTTTGATCTTGGGACCTTAATAAAAACCAACAATGGCATCAAGAGCTATTGGTTCAAGCATGAAAATGTAGGGCTTAAAATTTGGGTAAATGTTTGTTGAGCATGATTTGAATAAATTGATTGTTTAAGTATGCTTATAACATGTTTAAATTCATTTTGGTTGGACCAATTTGTTGAAAAATGATTTGGAATTATTTTCCCCAAATATTTGTCCTTGGCCGAATGTAGATGTGTTTTTGGATTCTTGGGATTTTTGATTTTTTGATTCATTTGATGAGTTGGAATCAATTAGGTTGATGTTAATTTGAATCGAATTGGATTGGATTTCGAATTGGACGAAAACCCCAAAATCCTTGAGTTGGCCGAATTGGATAATGCCCCTAATGTCTTGGTAATTTTGATTTTTGAACATTGGATGTATTGGAAATCATTTAGGATGTTGATTTAATGTCGATTATGGGTTCGATTGGATTGAAACCGAATCGGACACAAAATCCCTCTTTTGGCCGAGACTAAAGAAGCATGTAAATGGGTTTGATTTTTCATTTTGTGTGTTGGACATATGATAATGAATTGAGTATGATTAATTGGACTAATTTAGTGTTTTGGAAATGTTGATTTAGTTTATTAATCATGATATACACTTTAGGTAATTAAATTACGAATTTGGAATTTGGTAATTTAATTAATTGGGCCTAATTTTGGAAATTGGACTTTAAAGTTGTATTTGGGCCTATTGGGCTTGATTTATCAAGTTTGGTTTAGGCCAAGTGGATTGGATCCAATTGGGCCCAAAACCTTAACCATAAAGCCCAAATGCAACTAATGAACCTTTAAAGTTTAATTGGGCCTAATGGGCCAAAATTGATTTATGGGCTTATGGGGTAAATCCCGGATTGGACTTTGGTTATCGGTTTGACCCGAGTTGACCAAAAGTCCACGCCTTAAGAAATCAATTAAAAGCCCATTGGACTTTAATTGAATTGACGTTGGACGTTAATCGGTCTTTGAGACGCGTTACGATTAAATTTGGAATTTAAATCGTAAAAGTTTATTAAATAAAGTGCAATTTAATTTGGAATTGAATAGTTAATTAGTATTAAATGCATGTTAAATTTGATTTAATGATGTAGTTTAATTTAAATCATGAATTCGTACTTTAAGTACTTATTCGCAAAAACGAGTTTGACTCGAACAAAATCAAATCGTTGTTTGAACATTGGATGATCACTTAATTATCAGATTAATTAATTTGATTATATTGATTGATAGCATGCTTATGTGTGTGAATACGTGGTTGTGTTGAATGAATAATGTATATCGGATGGATATTAGTTGGGTGGGCAATTTTAGAAATTGTTGTAATAAATTCAATTTATTAAATTGGACATGCGTGTCCAGCCTTATCACCTTCATTCTCTTGTATTCTCTTCTCACCTATTCCCCTCCATGTAAAAGAGGTTTCTTTAGTAGTGTAGTGTAACGGGTAGAAGTAATACTAGTGCTAGCTTGAGTGAGAAATGGAGAGATTTGATATAGGATCAATGTGTAAAGTATCCATCCGCATATCATTATTATTTATTTTCATACTCGCTTTATTATGTATTTAGAATGCATGTTTAAGGGTGTATGATGATGAGACCTTAACAAAGATAATTAAATCGGTAGCCAATTTGCACGTGAAAAACCCTCGTTCTATATTGAGCGATTATCCTTCCATTGAATGATTCTTGTTCAAGATCCAATTGGCATTGGTTTGTTGGCCAAAGTCAAGACCTTGTCAATTGGATGTATTTGAATCATGAGGGTTTTGTTCCACATCGGTGTCTTGTCCAAGTTGTGATTTGTTGGCCAAAGTCAAGATCACTTCTTGTCCAACGACATTGATTACGAAACTTTCCTTGTCAATGGGTCCCGCTTAACTGGAGTCATTAGGTTTGTTGTGCCAAAGCCAAGGCCTAGATGATTCAGAGGATATGGTCAGGAAAATGTATTAGATACATTGGCGTAAATAATATGTTTAGGACTTGGATGTCCACCTAACCGGATCTAGGAATTGGATTGGATCCAATTGATCTGTGAGATCTACCTAGTTAAATAACATACAGCTTGTTGGCCAAAGTCAAGTTGTATGTTATTTAATAGGATCCTAGCCCACTAGGAAACACGGTTTCCCGAGTACTCGACAGAGGGTTAGAGGCTCGACGAAAATAGTGGGAGGTAAGTATTGAATTTGCAACAATCGTTCAATTACTCTCTAAACACGCTCATTTATATTTTACTCGTCGTATTAATCAAAAGTATTAGTTGGACTAATATTTTATGTTGTTTTAAATTATATATATAGTTGGACTATATACAAACTCATTCAATATATTGTTGATTTTATAATTGGATTATAGTAATCAATATAATTGAATTAAATGATAGTTGATTTTATAATTGGATTATAGTAATCAATATTAAAATTATAGTTGATTAAATAATTGGATTATTGTAATCATTATAATAAATAGTACCTTATTAAATGATTAAATAGTTGGACTATTAAATCAAGAAAGAATTGAAAGGTTGAATATTTAAAATATATAATCCTTGGGATTAATGTTTTAAATGATTTAATTTTCAATTGGGAATTAATAATAGGTTAATTTATTTGATAAAAAACTATTATTAGGACTAAGCCCATAATTAAGAAAATAGTAGAGCATAAAATCTTGAAGATTTATGTGATGATGACTTAATGCTTAATTAATATACTTATAATAAATCTATTCTTTAGATTTAAAAGTATTAAAATGCAATTAATAATCTTGGAGAATTAATTGACTATTCTAGTGGAGAAAAGTCAAAGTTTGCAATTGGGCATGTAGCACAAGGTGCATATCGTTTCGACATTCCGAAACCCAAGGCTTGGCCAAAGGTTTGTGAAATATTAATTGACATATCCCAAAGTGACTACCATTTGGATATGGAAGACACGAAGGAATTAAAGAAAGAGCGAGGCTCTAACTTTAAAAATATTTGTCGAAGTTATGTTCACAACTAGTATTAAAATTAGATTTTAAATACTTAGTGTGGTACATAAAATATATGTATTGATGTTCAGAATCCGCTATGAGCTGGATACTGACTTCAAGCCGAGATTTCTCTGCGAATCGGAAACTGGACGAAAGTCGCTGTTTCGACCGTGGATACCTAAGTTTAGGAACTACCCTTTGGGTATGTACTTAAATTAGGAACTGTTATAATGTAACTAGTTTGACTAGAGACATTATCTCTATATCAGTGTTTAATCCGTTGCGGAAAAACCTTTATATTATAGAACACTAAGTGTTTTATTATATAAATATGATACTGAGAAACACATTAGATGTATATAACAGATTTATATTTTGAATATAAATAAAATCTCAAACATAAAATGACAAATAAATAGCTCAAATAGATTTGATCAATAGAGACTTATTTGTGGCATTGTTGTCTAGGACACAATTAAACAAGACTCGTATATCCACACTTTTGAAGAGTGGGCACTAGGACTGATTTGACTATTCAAATAAGGTCTGCGAATCTAGTTTATTAGGTAAGGTACCTAAAATACTATTTACTTGTTAATAGTAAAAGTGCCACCGATCTGTTAGCCCTATTCATGGTGAAGTAAGTGGGCCCATATCTAGCTGGGCTAGATGTGAACATGAATATTTCGTGACCTTAACAGATGTAGCATCACGTTATGGTTTTATGTTTCTTTTGAAGAATACAAATCGGAAACTTTAAAGTTTCGACACGAAGTAAACAAACAGATCGGCTATAGTATTATTCCACCACGGTAAGACCGTATTGGAAAATACTTAAACAGTAAGTTTCATATATACATGAAAGAGTACGGTATTCTTTCATATGAGGACTCCTCTCAAGACACGTCTGTTAGACGGTGTGTCCGAACTAAAACCGAATTTTGTTGGACATGATTAGGTTTATCACGAGTCGCTCTGAGCTACTATTTCCTTCTACAGGATATGTATTTACAGTGCAAAACTTATTTAGAATAAGGTTCCATGAAAATCTGTTTGACAGATGTCATATATGATATGAACAGGGAAGAAACGGGGTTTCTCATTCCTGATAATTTGGGTATGCCAGGCATAACGTTTGGATGATACCAAACTAAAAGACCCAAATTGGATAAGTGCCAATATAGGTTATCCTAATGGAAACCTTAAGTATAGTACTTGTAAATCTCACATGAGAACAATGTGATTGTTGCTCACCATGCGGTTTTCCTGAGAGGAATACCGATATGCAGTGGTCAGTGGGAGGATAGTGATACTCGATGAAAATCGGTGTAATACTGTTCAAGGCACGAAGTCCTTAATGGAACACAAACAGTTCATCAATAATGAATCTGTACCATTAATCTTCAAATACACAAGAACTTCGTAGATCGGATAAAGTCAGAAAACAACCTAGGGTATGGGTTTCTGATCTAACCTCATAAAGATGTCAATCTTATGGAGGTGTACCATCCGACTACGTTTTAAGAAGTGATACGATGTGTCGACTACCTATTATGGCAAAGTGCCATGAATCCGAAATGGATTCCATGTATAACAACTATTTTGGATACTAGTTGTACCACAAGGCATTGTGCCTATTGGTACATTAAATGTCTTCAAGGAAGACATACATGGATGGCAACATACCTACGTACAAAGCTAGGCTTTTGACGGAAGGTATCGTTATCAACATCGTGTTAATAACGGTTCAACCTTTTGCTTGTTGCCATGGTAAATCCATTTTGAAGATGCTTGTTGATAACTGTATATTTCATTTATGAAATATGTCAGTTACAAATCAAAATCGCTTTCCTGAAAAGGAAACCTTTTGGAGAATGTTTATAACATTCTGACGATTTTGTATAACCGACAAACAAGGTTTGCGGATTATTCAATCCATGTTTGGATTGAAGCAAGCATAAAGTTCTTGGAACTGTCGTTTTGAAATAATCATAATGGTTTATGATTTGACTCAAAACAAAATAATTCTTGTGTATAAGGAGGTAGTAGGTCAGAGTTAGTGGGAGCGCACTGACAGTTAAATCCCATAAAGCAATTGGTGAAGCTTGGCTTTCATAGATATTCTTTCATAGAAATTCTCCATAGAATTCTTGGGAGTAACAACCTTTATTCAAGGAATAAAGATCTACTGGGATAGATTTGGAGTTTTTTAACACTCTCTAAGAAATTGTACATTTAAAATGTACTTGTATTAGGGTCTCATACGCTTCGAGCATATGGAGTCACAATCGGGTCAATCCAAGTGATAGTCACTGGATTGAAATTAAGAACATCTGTTAGTATCTCAGAGAACTAAAGATGCTGTCTTAAACTATGGAGAAGGAGAACTTGAAGTGACTGGGATCACTACAGCAAGTTTCCAAACAATTAAATACTACGGTACTATAAAGTTTGAATAACGGGACAGTGAGCTGGAAATCTTCCAAGCAAGATAACTGTTGCCGAATAAACAAAAAATGCGGATTATTGCTGCAGCTGAGGCAGCAATAGAAGTCTTTTGGGTCGAAATAAATCTAATTAGATTAGATGTAGTTCTGATAGCAGCTGAGCTAGGCGTCAGCACAAGCTAAGGAATTAAAGGTCTCATCGACGATCCAGATATATACTTCTATATCATCTGATTCGTTCGGATCATACATCGTGGCGATGTGATGATCGTATAAATCGCGTCAAATGATAATCAAACAAATCCGCTGACGAAAACCTTTCTCAGCAATTTGAGCGAACCATACATAGTTCGGGTGTTAGACACTCGAGTGACTGGCTATGTGCCAAGTGGGAGATTGTTGGATAATATGACCCATAGCGTCACTATTTGCACAGATCATTGTGTTGTTGTAGTAAATTAACTATGTAATAAGGAAATTGCACTCTCATAATTTGTGATTAGATCACCATAGATATATAAATGAAGAGAGGTCCCTATGATTAGTTCCTGGATTGAGATGATATGAGACAGTATCAGTCCACGAAGGATTAATCATTAAATATCCCTAGCCGTAGTATTATCGAGACTGGACATCTATAATGCGGAATAGGCTAGTATTGCACTTGTGTGCGTTGTGAGGGCACAACGACATAGTTCTCATATATATAAGTATTGGATACTTATGCAAGTGCGATAGGAGGTCGTGTTTCACCGATGGTACGGAAAACAGCTTCGCTCTGGATAGACCCCGCGGAATCCATTGGTAGTATGTCTGCGTGTCTATGGGAGGCCGCATCAGGGTAGGTGTATATGATCTTAACCTGAGACTTGCATCGCTAGTACTTGCGACAATCGGTAAACTTTGGTTTTGGTGGTTGGGGGACCTAAACTGGTTCTGTGTTCACCTCTTCTGGGTTTATCAGGAATCGTAGTGTACTGGGTGTGATGTCAAGATGGAAGTGTCACTTCAGACATATGGAGTTGATGATCGCGCAGGAGGATACAGAACTAGTGCTCTATAAAAGGTTGCAACCGTAGGGACAATATGACTAGGTCAGGATTGCCCGATTCACAGAGACTAGTTGCTTGATGTCCGATATATGTTTCGTACGGGGCAGACACATTCCAGCCCTAGGCCTAACATGTGATCGTCCGATACTGGATCGATATACGCAATACAATACAATTGTATACTACGCTTGATACAGATCTTAATATTCTTAAAAGGATATGTCCGGAGAATTTGGTAGACATCGTGCTTTGCTAGGAGCCGACCATGTCTCGTAAATCGGTAGACGTAGTAGAAGTAGTTGGTACGTACGTGATTCGGATACTCCGACGACCGTATTTACTGCCAACTTATCCGGAGATCTCATGGGTCGCTTCCCGATAATGCACCGATGACGCATAACTCGCACTCATTAATAATCTGGGATTATATAGAAGAAAGAGAAAATTAATCTAGGATTAATTACGGAGATATTTCATCTAGGATAAAATATCGTCTTGAGAGAGAGATAACGATTAATTCGGAATTAATCGATTAAATTAATATATTCGATATATTAAACGAAATTGGATTTCGACGCGGAATTAAAATAGATTTTAATTCGGGCGAACGAATTAATTTAGAATTAATTCGTTAGCGACGTGAATAGTGAATTCGCTAGGCGTAATCATTTAATTACGACGCGACGGAAAAATCGTTAATTTGGAATTAACGAACCCGAGCCCGAGTGTGATTGCGAGCGCATTCGTATTTCGAATTCAAGTGCGGCGACGTAAGTCACATCAAGCGTCAAATCAATCGTCAACATCAAGCGTCAAATCAAAAGTTACTTTGAGTGATTGATTGATTGATTGACTTGATTGATTGATTGATGGAAAGACACACATCACATCACTTATTAAAGTGACATGTGAATAGTTGATGTGTGTTGGTGGAATAGTAACTTGATAAGAGTGATAGATTCCATGGATTTTATTAGATAAAATTTATGGTAAAAGGCTTATTAATTTTGGAAAAAATATATAAGTCATTTAAAGAGTATCTATTACATAACTTTATTACACATTTTCCACCTTTCTCTCTCACCATTCTCTTCTTCTCCTCACACCATTTGAAGCATTTCTTCACTGGTTTCATACCAGTTTTGGCGTGGATAATAGGGAGGCAATGAGTGATTTTCATTTGATGAAATCAAGTGCTAGCACACTTGTGAACATTGCGAAGGTGTTAGGGAGGTTCACCCATGAGGCGGGACTCATCCGACGGAGTTTGGAGCTTCGTTTTGAGACCCGAAACTGCCAAACCAGTGAGCATGGACTGCTTGCAGTGGCGTGAGCAAGGCAGTGAGGTTTTTGGCGTGAAACGTCTCAAATCGACTCAACCGATCGATGTAAGTATTCCGCTATCTTCGTCGATGTATTACACATTAATTTCATTGCTTGTTTGATCTTGGGACCTTAATAAAAACCAACATTATATTACTTTACATGACATTCATTTCAGTGCACTCCACTAACCCTTTTTATATACACAAGAATCATCGTTTTGAATTAAATCATACTCCATTATGATTACATCAAAACGATAATTCCTAGAACCTATGCTTGCTTCAATCCAAACATGGATCGAATCACCTGCAAACCTTGTTTGCTTGTTATGGTACGATAAAACCGACAGGATGTTATAAACATCCTCCGAAAGGTTTCCTTTTCAAGAAAACGATTTTCCGTTAAGCTGTCATATTTCATAAATGAAATACACAGCTTTAGCAAGCATTATTCAAATGGATTTACAATGGCAACAGGTAAAAGGTTTCGTCGTAATCAACTCAATGTTGATAACTCTACCTTTCTTTACAAGCCTAGCTTAGTAAGTTGATATGTTGCCTTCCATGTATGTCTTCCTTGAAGACTTATAAAGTACCAATGGGCACAATGCCTTATGGTACATCAACTAGTATCCAAACTTGTTGATATACATGGAATCCATTTTGGACTCATGACACTTTGTCATAATAGGGAGTCGATACCTTGTATCACTACCTCATACGTAATCAGTTGTGTACCTTAAAAGATTAACATCTTTATGAGGTGAGATCAGAAACCCATACCCCAGGTTGTTTTCTGACTCTCTTGATCTACGCGGTTCTTGTGTACTCGAAGATTAATGGTATAGATTCATCATAGATGAACTATTTGTGTTCCATTAAGGATTCGTGCCTTGAACAGTATTACTCCGATTTTCATCGAGTATCACTATCCTCCCACTGACCACTGCATATCGCTATTCCTCTCAGGAAAAACCGCATGGTGAGCAACAATCACATTGTTCTCATGTGAGATTTATAAGTACTATACTTATGGTTTCTCTTAGGATAACCTATATTGGCACTTATCCAATTTGGGTCCTAGTTTGGTATCACCCAAACATATGCCTAGCATCCCAAATAGTCAGGAATGAGAAACCCAGTTTCTTTCCCGTTCATATCTAATATGTAATCTGTCAAACATATTATTATGGAATCTTATACTAAATAAGTTATTGCACTGTTAAAACTTATCCGTTGAAGGAAATGGTAGCTCAGAGTGACTCATGATTAGCCTTATCATGTCTAACATGATTCGGTTAATCCGTTCGGACACACCGTCACTTTGACGTGTTCCGGGAGGAGTCCTCATTTGAAAGAATACTATACTCTTTCAAGTATATAAGAAACTTATTGCTTTAGTATTTTCCATTACGGTCTTACCGTGACGGTATAATACTATAGCCGATCTGTTTGTCTATTTCGTGTCGAAACTCTAAAAGTTTCCGATTTGTGTTCTTCAAAAGAAACACATAACCATAACGTGATGCCACATCCGTTAAGGTCACGAAATATTCATGTTCACATCTAGCCTAGCTAGATATGGGCCCACTAACTTCACCATGAATAGGGCAAACAGATCGGTGGCACTTATACTATTACTAAGTAAATAGTATTTTAGGTACTATACCTAATAAACTAGATTCGCAGACCTTATTTGAATAGTCAAATCAGTCCTAGTATCCACTCTTCAAAAGTGTGGATATACGAGTCTCGTATAATTGTGTCCCAGACAACAATGCCACAAATAAGTCTCTATTGATCAAATCAATTTGAGCTATTTATTTGTCAATTTATATGTTTGAGATTTTAATTATATTCAAAATATAAATTCTGTTATTCACATCTAATGTGTTTATCTCAGTATCATCTTTATATAATAAAACACTTTAGTGTTCTAGAATATAAAGGTTTATCCGCAACGGTTAAACACTGATATAGAGATAATGTCTCTAGTCAAACTAGTTACATTATAACCGTTCCTAATTTAAGTATATACCCAAAGAGTAGTTCCTAAACTTAGGTATCTACGGTCGAAACAGTGACTTTCGTCCCGTTTCCGATTCGCAGAGAAATCTCATCTTGAAGTCAGTATCCTGCTCAAAGCAGATTCTGAACATCAATACATATATTTTATGTACCACACTAAGTATTTAAAATCTAATTTCAAATATAGCTGTGAACATAACTAAGACAAACATTTTAAAAAGTAAGAGCCTTGCCCTTTCTTTATTCCTTCGTGTCTGCCATATCCAAATTGTAGTCACTTTGGGATATGTCAATTATCCTTTTCAATATATCAGAAACCTTAGGCCAAGCCTTGGGTTTTTAGAATATCGAAATGATGTGCACCTCGTGCTACATGCCCAATTGCAAACTTTGACTTTATCTCCTCTAGAATAGTCAATTAATTCTCCAAGAATTATAAATTGCAATTTTAATACTTCTTAAATCTAAAATTAGATTTATGACAAGTATATTAAATTAAGCATTAAAGTCATCATCACATAAATCTTCCAAAGATTTTATGCTCTACTTATTTTGCTTAATTTTGGGCTTAAGGTATAATAAGTTATTTTTCAAATAAGTAACCTATTATTTATTCCCAATTTGAAAATTAAATCATTTAAAATATTTTATCCCAGATTATATTTTAAATATCCAACTTTTTCAATTTTATCTTGATTACAATAGTCCAACTATTTAATCAACGATTAGTGGTACTATATATATTATAATGATTATAATAGTCCAACTATATAATCAAATATAATCCAAATTAATTAACCTCAATTACATTGATTACTATAATCCAATTATAAAATCAACTGTAAACTGAAATTAATTAATTCAAATATATTGATTAATATAATCCAATTATATATAATCAAGTATAATACAGTCCAACTGTTTATTAAAACAACAATTTAAATATTAGTCCAACTAACATTTAATATAACGACGAAATAATTTAAATGAGCGTGTATGGCGAGTAATTGAACGAGTATTGCAAATTCAATTCTTGCCTCCCACTATTTTTCGTCGAGCCTCTAACCCTCTGTCGAGTACTCGGGAAACCGTGTTTCCTAGTGGGCTAGGATCCCGTTAAATATCACACAATCTTGACTTTGGCCAACAAATTGTATGATAATTAACTAGGTAGATCTCTAAGATCAATTGGATCTCATCCAACTCCTAGATCCAGTAGGTGGACATCCAAGTCCCAAACATATATCTTATATATGCCTATACATCGAATGTATACCCTAACCTTTTTCCTCTGAATCAACTAGGCCTTGGCTTTGGCACAACAAACCTAGTGATCCTAGTCAAGCGCGGACCCATTGACATGGAAGCTTCGTAATCAATGTCTATGGAAAATAAGTGGTCTTGACTTTGGCCAACAAACCACAACTTGGACACGACACCGATATGGAACAAAGCCTCGTGATTAAAACACATCTTTGACGGACAAGGGCTTGACTTTGGCCAACAACCCCTGCCAATCTCGGATCTTGAGTAAGAATCACTCAATGGAAGGAAAATAAACGCTTGATATTTAATGAGGGTTTTTCACGTGCAAATTGACAACCAATTATTATCTTTGTTAAGGTCTCATCATCATACACCCTTAAACATGCATTCTAAACACATAATAAAGCGCATATGTAAAATAATAATGATATGCGGATGGATATTTTACACATTGATCCTAGATCAAATCTCTCACTTTCCTCTCCCGCTAGCACAAATATTTCTTCTACCCGTTACACTACACTTCTAAAGAAACCTCATTTACATTGAGGGGAATAGGTGAGAAGAGAATACAAAGAAATAGGAGATAAGGCTGGACTCGCAGGTCCAATTAATAAATCAATTTATTACAATTTCCAAAATCGCCCCACCCGACTAATATCCATCCGATATACATTATTCAAACATCATAACCATGTATTCATACAAGCATGTTATCAATCAATCAATCCAATTAATTAATCTTATAATTAGTGATCATCCAATGTTCAAACAAAGATTTGATTTTGTTCGAGTCAAACTCGTATTGCAAACACGTACTCAAAGTACGATTTCTACGAATTAAATTAAATTACATAATTAAATCCAATTTAATACGCATTTAATTCTAATTCATTATTTAATTCCAAATTAAAAATTACACTTTATAAAATAAACCTTTACGACTTAAATTCCAAATTAATCGTTACGGGTCTCAAAGCCCGATTAATATCCAATATTAATTTAATTAAAGTCCAATGGGCTTTTAATTAATTTCTTGAGGCGTGGACTTTTGGTCAACTCGGGTCAAACCCGCAACCAAAGTCCAATCCGGGAGTTACCCCATAAGCCCATAAATTAATTTAGGCCCAATTAAACGTTAAAGGTTTATTAGTTGCATTTGGGCCTTTTGGATCCAATCAATTTTGGCCTAAACCAACTTTGTACAACAAAGTCCAATAAACCCAATAACAACTTAAAAAGCCCAAATCCAATTTTAAGGCCCATTTTAATTAAATTACAAAATCCAATTTTACAATTCAATTAAACAAAGTGCATAGCATTATTAATTACCCAAATCAAAGTTTCCAAAACATCAAATTTGTCCAATTAATCATGCTTAACATCAATTAATCATGTCCAACATAATTAAATCAAAATCAAACCCAATTTCATGCTTCAAGTGTCTCGGCCAAAGGGGAAAAATTGCCCAAATCAAACAATCCAATTGAACCAAATTAACATAAATTCAACATCCCCAAATGATTTCTAAGTCATCCAATGAACAAAAAAATCAAAAAACCAAGACATTAGGGCCTTGCCAAATTCGGCCATCACAAGCAAATTGGGGAAAAATTGTTCCAAACACTTTTCATCAAATTGATCTAATCAATCATCAATTAACCAACATTTAAGCATTCTAAATCATCCAATTTCATTAAACATGCTCAAAATCAAGTTTACCCAAATTTGTCATGCCCAAAATTTGGGGAAAAATGGATCCAACCAAATTTCATGAAATTGATTATGCACAACATCAATTCAACCTCATTCAAGCATACTATACTAAACAATTTAATCATTTGATGCTCAAATTGAGTTTACCCAAATTAAAGTTTTGACCAACAATAAGCAAATTGGGGAAAATCAATCCAATAAATTTTTCTTCAAATTGATTACATATAACTCTAATTAATCATATGCAAGCATTCTTAAACAAACAATTGTCAAAATCAAGCTTAAATCAAAAGCCCCAAAATTGCTCAAGAACCCTAAATTCGTTTTATGCAACCAATAGCTCAAGATACCATTGTAGAGTTTAAATCAAGTCCCAAGATCATAAATCATGCATAAAAACGAATAGAATACAACCAAGGAGTAAGGCGGAATTCATACTCACATTGATGGGTTTTGATGAAATGAAACAAAGACCAAAAACGCACTGCATGTTGCTTCATGGCAGTGAACTGCGAATGGTAGGGGCTGTACGGTGGTGGGGTATCTTCCTCCTTGTTCATTGGGCCATGGATGTCACCATTGAAGCTCCAAGCTTCAAGCTTTTCCATGCTCACAAATTCGTTTCCCTATCACCATAATATAACTCAAGTGTGTGCTAGCACTCATGTTTTGCAACAAAACACTCTCATCTGCTTCTCTTTAAATTCGGAAGTGACCAAAAATGAGAAGAAGAAGAAAATGGCTCTAAGCCGTGAATGAGAGGAGAAGAAAAGAGAGGAGAGGAAGAGATCGTGAATTGAGAGAGAGAAAAGGTAAATGGTTTTTAACTTATATATTTATTTTATTTTCCAAAAATAAAATCAAATACCAAAAGGCATTTACAGTTACCAAGTACAAAAGTCAAAAAGCAAAAAGCCTATTAATGCTTTTCATCATTTCTACTTTTACTTTAAGTCACATCACATCACTTTAATAAAGTGACATATTGTCAAGTCACATCACTCAAAGTGACAATTGATTTGACGCATGATGTTACTAACGATTTGACGCTTGATGTGACTTGCGTGCCGCGCTCGAATTCGAAATACGAATGCGCTCGCAATCACTCTCGGGCTCGGGTTCGCTAATTCCAAATTAACGAATTTTCGTCACGTCGTAATTAAATGATTACGCCTAGCGAATTCACTATTCACGTCGGTAACAAATTAATTCTAAATTAATTCGTTCGCCCGAATTAAAATCTAATTTTAGTTCCGCGTCGAAATCCAATTTCTTATAATATATCGAATATATTATTTTACCGATTAATTCCAAATTAATTGTTCTCTCTCTTTTATTAATATTTTATCCTAGATAAAATATCTCTGCAATTAATCCCAGATTAATTTTCTCTCTCTTCTAATTAATCCCAGATTAATTAAAGTGCGAGTTATACATCATCGGTGAATCTTCAGGAAGCGACCCATGAGATCTCCGGATATGTTGGCAGTAAATACGGTCGTTAGAGTATCCGAACATGTAAGCACCTCGTACTACGTTTATACTGATTTACAAGACAAGGTTGGCTTCTAGCAAAGCGCCATGCCTACCCAATTCTCCAGAAATATTCTTACAGGAATATATAGATCTGTATCAAGCGTAGTATACCGTAGTATTGTGTATATCAGCCCAGTATCGGATAGTCACGTGCTAGGGCTGGGGCTAGATAAGTGTCTGCCCCGTCCGAAGCACATGTCGGATGTCTTGTAACTAGTCTCTATAATCGGATATACATGACCTTGTCATAATATCCCGATGGCCGGCCAGCACTTAAAAGACTAATACCGTATCCTGCGTGACATCATCTCCACTATGACTGAAGTGATACTTCCGTCTCGACATCACACCCAATACACTACGACTCTCTGATAAACCCAGAAGCAGTGTACGCAGAACCGGTTAAAGCCCTGTACCACCAAGACCAAAGTCTACCGATTATCGCAAGTATTAGCGATGCAAGTCTCAGGTTAAGACTATACACACCTACCTTGATTTCGGCCTCCCATAGACACAAAGTCATAATACCAATGGGATTCCGAGGGGTCTATCCAGAGCGAAGCTGTTTCCCGTACGATCGGTGAAACACAACACAACCTCCTATCGCACTTGCATAAGTATCCAATACTTAAATATATGAGAACTATGCCGTTGTGCCCTCACAACGCGCACAAGTGCAATACTAGCCTATTCCGCATTATCGATGTCCTGTCTCGATAATACTCCGGCTAGGGATATTTAATGATTAATCATTCGTGGACTGATACTGTCTCATATCATCTCAATCCAGGAACTAATCATATGGACCTCTCTTCATTTATACATATATGGTGATCTAATCACAAATGATGAGAGTGCAATTTCCTTGTCACATAGTTAATTTGTACAACAACACCGTGATCTGTACAAATAGTGACGCTATGGGTCATATTATCCAACAAGATCTGATATGTGCTTTGTACGGGGCAGATACAATTCCAGCCCCAAGCCTAGCACGTGACATCTGATATTGGATCGCAATACGCAATACTTCGTATACTACGCCTGATACAGATTACATATTCCTTTAAGAATATTTCGGGAGAATTGGGTAGGCACGGTGCTTTGCTAGAAGCCAACCATGTCTTGTAAATCGGTAAAAACGTAGTACTAGGTAGGTACGTGTTCGGATAGTCCGACGACCGAATTTGCTACCAACATATCCGGGGATCTCATGGGTCGCTTCCCGAGATTCACCGATGACATATGACTCGCACATAATTAATCTGGGATTAATTATTAGAGAGAGAAAATTAATCTAGGATTAATTAGGGAGATATTTTATCTGGGATAAAATATTATTTAAAGAGACAGAGCGATTAATTTGGAATTAATCGATAAAATTAATATATTCGATATATTAAACGAAATTGGATTTCGACGCGGAATTAAAATTGGATTTTAATTCTGGCGAATGAGTTAATTTAGAATTAATTCGCTAGCGACGTGAATAGTAATTTTTGCTAGGCATAATTATTTAATTAAATTTAATTTAAATACGTCGCAACGGAAAATTCGTTAATTCGGAATTAGCGAACCCGAGCCCGGAAGTGTTTGCGGGCCCACTCGCATTTCGAATCGAGTGGGGCCCACAAGTCACATCACTTGTCAACTTTATCACTTTAATTTGATGGAAGTTGTTGGTTGATGGTTGAGTGTGGAACACACTAAAGTGATGGCTTGAAAGACATTTATCATTTTTTATTATTTTGGTATATGACTTTCATTTTTAGTAATTAGATTAGACAACCAACACAACACTTCCTCTCTACCTCTTCCTCAAACTCACGGCAATGGTGCAATTTTTTTCTCTCTTGGGCGTGAAGCTAGGCTTCACTTCTTCATGATTTTGTTGAAAAATCTCAAGAGCTAGCACTCAAATGAGTCTTACAAAGGTGATAGGGAAACCCATCTATGAGCATGGAATCTCAAAACAAAGCTTGGAGCTTAGAGGACATCCATTGAGGAGCTTGGCCCAATCAAAGAGCACAAAAACAAGCCTTGGCCGAATGCTACAAGGAGAAATTTTTGTTGTTCTTCGTATCGAAAAAGCCGATCAAAGTGAGTATTCCACAACTTTACTTTGTTGTTTTCACACATTTCATTGCTTAATTAGATCTTGGTTTGACCTAGAAAACTAAACATTGGAGACTTCCAAAAGTATACAAATATTCCATAACAAGGCGTACCCTTCCTGGATGAAATCCAGTGCGGATATCGAACTCATGCATTTGGCATATTCGGATCATGTATGGACCTTCTAAGCCCATCAAGGTTTTCATACAAGTTGGCCCGTTATCGTTTTAAAGCGTTCAATTAGATTATCGCGAGGTGTAAACTTGTCCCAGTTGAAAATGCCCAACAGGTTTACACTTTTGTGATAAGGTGGCTAAATAACTTCAAATGATAGGGGGCCCAAACACATGGTGGTCCATCATCATTTTGAAAAAAAATTTCCCAATCATCATAAGATACAAACTTGTCCCAATTTAAGTGGCCCAATAAGTTCGTATCCTATGACGAGAAGTCCAAATGGGTCCAAATGATAATGTGCTCAAACACAAGCATGGGGGTAGCTTCTATAGGATATATAACTATGGTTCGTATGTGGGCTTACAAGGGTACGAATAAGGCTCTCATCAACGAATGGTTGCATACAACTAGGTCTCCCCACTCAAGGGTTCGAGCGACTAAGTGAGCACGCTTTTTTTATACCCTATGGTATGTGCCAACGAGTGATGGTTATCATCACATAATGATTCGCCGCCTTGAGTGAAAGCGAATTCATGATACATGACGCCATCGGGGGTAAGAAGGGTATGCAAAATATATGAGACTTGGTTAACCAAAGCCAAAGCCAGGGACACTACAATGCATTATTTCGGGACCGATTCTCTATCCCCAGTGGAGTCGCCATCTGTAGGAGTGAAGTGGGGTTTACCGCTATGCCTATGATGCTCGGCGACCACGACACTGTTGGGCTCACAGCCCGTAGAGAGTATGGAGTAGCCCGCGGGGGATTAAACCGGAGAATAAAGGAGTCGCCACCCAGTGTGAACTGGGAAATATTTAAGGCCGCACTCACCCCTCACAAGGGAAGACCTCAAACCATGGGTTCGGAATGGTCCCTTACTTATGCCAGTATAATGGACGGGTTCACACAATGGTATAGCCAAGACTTAATGCAATTCATGCATAAAAGCGAATAAAAAATGTAATGACATACCCAAGCAAAATTAATCACAATAACATAGTTCCAAAAGCATATTAAATTAAGAAGTACAAGATGCGATAACAAAAATTATAATAAACAGACAAATGTAGGAAAAGCGTCAATAAATAAATAGAAAACAAAAAAAAAAGGTTAATCACGCATATATGAGTGTTTTCCGAGTGGTACGTGGAGTTGTATCCCAAGTACAGACCGCACTACCGTCCATTCGGATTCGGCTACGGAATTTACGTATGGGTTTCCATCCGATATACCGCAAGGGATAATAACATGCATAATCATCAATGTAATGTAAACAGACATAAAAATAGACATGAAAACATATAACGATGCATATACGTATAATCATCAACATGAACAAGTAAATAAACAAAATAAAGGCGGAATGATAGAACAACAATAAAAGTGAATAAATAGATAAATAAATAAAGAAATGCCAAAGAAAGAGAATTTGTGACCAGTAATTTGGCCGTCTTTGATGTAGGACTTCGCATACCCGGCTGGACATATTTCACGTCTAGCCAGACATGCAGTGTCTGGAACTATATAAATAAATGTGGTAAGGGTGCCCTCAAGTCTTACCTTTTAAGTTGCTTTCTCGGAAGTACGTTAGGCCGTCGCCAGAAGGATTGAAGCTTGGTTCGTTAATTTTGCTGTTTTCTGGATACTGTTTTGCTGTTTTCTAGTTGCTGCTTTGCTATTGTCTGGTTGCTGTTTTGCTATTTTCTATTTACTGTTTTCTATTTTCTGGTTCACGATTTTGGTTGCTGTTTCTCTTGGTTTACTGGTTCACGGTTTTGGTTGCTTTTTTTGTTGGTTTAATGGTTCACAGTTTTGCTATTTTTTTGGTCTTTTTGGTTTTTTTTTTCGGTGGTTGTTTTTGCTGGCTGTTTCGGTGGTTCTGGTTTCACAGTTTTTGTTATTTTTTTCGGTGGTTGGCTTGGATTTCTTGTTGTTTTTTGTGGCTTTGGGTTGGTTGTTTTGTGGTTGTTTTTTTTGGTGTTTTTTGTGTCTTTGGGTTGATTGTTTTTTCGGTGATGGTAGCTTTTTTGGTGGTTATTTTTTTCGGTGAAAGAAGCCATAGAGTTTTTCTTGTTGGTGGTTGCCGTCCCCGCTCCCTTTGTGTCAAGATTTGGTCCCTTTCTATAATGGTTTGAAGGGATCTCCAAATAGGGAAACAAATCATGGAAATTTGGGAGATATATTCTCAATTTATTTTGAGAATAAAATCTCATAAATATGGTGATGATGGGATCTCAAATCTTGTTAATTTGGTAAGGGTGGGATTTCAAATCTTGTTAAATTGGAAATTGTTAATGTGGGGATTTGAGCATTTGGATTGTATGGGGTTTTGGGTGTGTGGATGGATTGCATGGGGTCTTGGGCGTGTGGATGGATTGCATGGGCTTTAGGCCGTGTGGATAGGCCGAATTTGAAGGGTGCAAGGGCGTGTATGGTGGGTCCGAGGCTAATGTTTTGAAACAGTGGCTGATTGAGAGAATCTGAGGCTGGTTAGTGAGTCCGAATCCGATGAGGTGGTAATTTTTGGTGGTTTTCTTTCCTTCTGGCATCCATTTTCCGTAACATCTGCAACTTTTTAGGTAGTGCCTCCATACGAGGCTCATCATCGGACTCAAGCAAAAATACAATGTCTACACTGTGTATTTTGGCTAAAGAATGCAAATTGACGTTCATGAATGTTTTCTTCGAATGAGAAATCTGTTGTTGTTTCTTTGTTTGAAGATTTCATTTTAGAATGGCCCTAGAGTTTGTATTCTGCTAAGATCACAGTTTGATATACTAGCTTATAGAGCCTATTGTAGACTCAAATAAGCTTTCCGAAAACATGTGTTCTCTAATTTTGATACAGTCAGATTATGTGATTTTATCAAAGCATAGAGAATACATATTTGATAGTAAGGTCAGTGGGAGTGTACAAATTTCTTTCTAGTGTTATATATCCTAACGAAATTGTCATTATTAATGTAATAATGAGATGTTTGTGAGGTAAAAAGTTTACCTAAGTCTTCTTTTCTCCGTGAAAGCAGTGAGAGTAGTCTCTGATATATTTGATATAAAGTTTTATATATGATATAAAACTAAGAGACTTGTGAGAAACTCTCATTAGTCATGCATTATATATGATCTAATAAAGGACGCAGCAAGACTATCTGTGTGACAGTTAGTATAACTGTTTGACAGTTAGTGTGTCTCTTGTATATAGTATTAATCTTTCGTAAATGATGATTCCTTTGTCAAAATAGAAATTGATTAAAATGTCTAATCAATCTGATGCATCAATTGATGATAGCATAATGAATACTATAATATGTGCGATTAAAGATATCAATTTAATCTTAATTTTTACGAGTTATTTTGAATAATCAATTTTCATGTTTTAAATCCAATTTTCTCAACATTAATCATATTAATCACTACACCAATTAAAGCCACCACAAATGAAGAACTCAAGAAAAATTCTAGATATTATTAGAGTGGTCATAACACTCTAGAATGTCAATCAATCATCATATGAAAAATTGAATTAATATTACTATAATATTAATCAATATTACTTCACACATGCATCTAACCTCTAAATCCATCAACCAAATCAAGAAGCCCCAAATTTTGGAGTATAAAGAATCTCTACAATATTTGAAAGAATTCTTGTAACGACCCCAAATATTTTATTCAGCTAGTGACGCTTGGGATTTTCTTTTCCGGGCTAGTAAATAATTTCCAGCGATCGATTTAGGAATAACGAACAATCACTTAATTCCAAGCCCAATTTGTCTTGGATCTCTTCAAAGCCCAATAACAAATTAGGAAGAAGGAAAGAGTGAAGCCCAAGCCCAATAATAAAACTACCTAGAGTTCTAGAGAAATTGACCAAGTTATTGGTAAAGAAAAGAAAAAAGAAGAGAATGCCCTCATTTTTCTTGTTTGGCTGTGATGAGTGGTAAATGTATCACTATTTCCCACTCATTTGACCTAATAGTTTGTATATTTTCTTGATTTTTGTGAATATTTTGATGTGTTTTGTGATATTTTGTAGATAAATAAAGTTTCAGGACTCTCTGGAGGTGATTTGGGGCCAAAATAGTGAAAAAGGACACAAAAGGGCAAATGGTAATTTGGCACATCGTGACGCGCAAGACTTCTACGTCGCGACACCTTACGTGCACCGCTCCATGCTAACATGCGCCGGGGAAAAGTGTCAAAATCTGAGAAGTTTGACTTTGCTAACATGCGCCGTGCTACGTGTCAATATCACATCACATCTGCTAACATGCGTCGTGCCACATATCATCATCCTATGGTGCCGACAATCGCCATCGCCACGTGTAGCCACATGTCACCCCATATGTCAGCCACGTCATCGCCATGTCAGTAGAAGACCGAGTCAATTTTGCTATGTCACCGCCACGTCATCATCAGCCAATCATAGCGCGCCACGTGTCACAATCCTACGGTGCCGACAATTGCCATTGCCACGTGTAGCCACATGTCACCCCATATGTCAGCCACATCATCGCCATGTCAGCAGAAGACCTAGAAAATTTTGCCATGTCATCATCAGCCAATCATAGCGCGCCACGTGTCACAATCCTACGATGGCGACAATCGCCATCGCCACGTGTAGCCACGTGTCACCTCATTGTTGGGTTTCTAGGTTTAATCCCAAGATCAAATCAAGCAAAAAATGTGAATCAATAATAAAAAAGAGTGGCGGAAACATACTTACATTGATCGGTTTATGGATGCGCCAAACAACAAAAAATTTTCCCTCCAACTAGCTTCAAGATTCGGCCTAGAGAGACCACAAGCTCCAAGCTTTGTTTTGTCATTCCAAGCTCTCAAGTTGGTTTCCCTAACACCTTCAATGATTCCTTGATGAGTGCTAGCTCTAAAAAATTACCACAATCTTTGAATTTGTTCTTGCCAATTTCGGTGAAATGAAGAACAATGGGAGATGAGAAAAGCTTGTGATTTTCGGCACAATGAGAGAGAAAAGAAGTTGTGTAATTGTTTTAAAAAAACAATTAAATGATATACCAAAATCATATTTGGTAAAAGTCCATCAACTTTGACTTTGGAGTGTTAAACAAGCTTCCACCAACTCCACCAAAACACATCAACCAAAAGCAACTAAAGGTGACATGTGATGTGACATTTGATGTGACATGTGGGCCCCACTCGATTCCAAATGCGAGTGGGCCCGCAAACACTCCCGGGCTCGGGTTCGCTAATTCCGAATTAACGAACTTCCGTCACGACGTAATTAAATCGAATTTAATTAAATAATTATGCCTAGCAAAATTACTATTCACTTCGCTAACGAATTAATTCTAAATTAACTCGTTTGCCCGAATTAAAATCTAATTTTAATTCCGCGTCGAAATCTAATTTCGTTTAATATATCAAATATATTATTTTAATGATTAATTCCAAATTAATCTTTCTCTCTCTTCAAATAGTATTTTATCCCAGATAAAATCTCTCCGTAATTAATCACAGATTAATTAAGTTCGCATCATACGTCATCGGTGTATCTTCGGGAAGCGACCTAAGAGATCCCTGGATATGTTGGCAGTAAATCCGATTGTCGGACTATCCGAACACGTACGTACCTAATACTACATTTTTACCGATTTACGAGACAAGGTTGGCTTCTAGCAAAGCGCCATGCCTACCCAATTCTCCAGAAATATTATTAATTGAATATACGATCTTTAACAGGCGTAGTATACGTAGTATTGTGTATAGTGATCCATTATCGGATGTCACATGCAAGGCCTGGGGCTGGTTCAGTGTCTGCCCCGTACAAAGCATATATCGGATCACAAGCAACTAGTCTCTTTATTATCGGATAATCATGACCCAGTCATATTATTGTTGGTGTTTTCTAAGGTCCCAAGACCATTAAACAAGCATGAAACAAGTGCGAATACAATTCAACGAAGTTTCGGAATACTCACATCGATCGGTTTAGCGACGCGAAGACGAACAAAAAAAACTGAAAATCTGCTCACTGGTTGCTCGGCAGTTCACTGTCACAGCCCACCATTTTTGGCCTTTTGAGGTCTTCCTTGAAGCTCCAAGCTCTGTCAAATGATTCTCGGCTCATGGGTGGACTTCCCTATCACCTTCGCATGTCTCTCGTAGTGTGCTAGTACTCTTGATTTTGCCACAAAATCATGACCTTTGTGATTCCCTTTCTCTCGGCTTTTACCAAACCAGTGAATATATTTTTCAGCCCCTTGGGCGTGTAAAATGAGAGAAGAGAGGAGGAGAGAAAGTTGTGTGAGTTGTGTTCAAAAATTGTGTATCTAATACAACAATAATTAAAAAACAAATACCAAAATCAAATAAAGGTAAATAGCTTTTTTTTTTTAATTAATGCAACAACTCACATCAACCATCACACTTAAGTGTCAAACAGTCAAACATCAACTTACATCAAGTCAATCAAGTTGTCAAGTCACATCACTCAAAGTGACAAGTGATTTGACGCTTGAAGTGACTAGTGATTTGACACTTGATGTGACTAATGATTTGACGCTTGATTTGACTTGCGTGCCGCACTCGAATTGGAAATGCGAATGCGCTCGCAAACAATCCCGGGCTCGAGTTCGCTAATTCCAAATTAACGATTTTTTCGTTGCGACGTAATTAAATGATTATGCCTAGTGAAATCACTATTCACATCGCTAACGAATTAATTCTAATTTAATTTGTTCGCCTGAATTAAAATCTAAATTTAATTCCACGTCGAAATCCAATTTCTTTTAATATATCGAATATATTAATTTATCGATTAATTCCAAATTAATCGTTCTCTCTCTTAAATGATATTTTATCCCAGATAAAATATCTCTGCAATTAATCCCAGATCAATTTTCTCTCTCATCTAATTAATCCCAGATTAATTAAAGGTGCGAGTCATACGTCATCGGTGAATCTTCGGGAAGCGACCCATGAGATCCCCGGATATGTTGGCAGTAAATTCGGTCGTCGGACTATCCGAACACGTAAATACCTAGTACTACGTTTGTACCGATTTACAAGACAAGGTTGCCTTCTACCAAAGCGCCATGCCTACCCAATTCTCCAGAAATATCCTTACAGGAATAAAGGATCTATATCAGGCGTAGTATACGTAGTATTGCGTATGTCGATCCAGTATCAGATGATCACGTGCTAGGCCTGGGGCTGGAATTGTGTCTGCCCCGTACGAAGCACATATCGGATGTCTGGTAACTAGTCTCTATAATCGGATAACTATGACCTAGTCATATTATCCCGATGACTGCAGCACTTAAGAGAACCAGTACCGTATCCTACGCGACCATCATCTCCATATGACTGGAGTGATACTTCCGTCTTGACATCACACCCAACACACTACGATTCTCAATATACCCAGCATAGGCGTACACAAAACCTATTAAAGCCCTGGACGACCGTAACCAAAGTATATTGATTGTCGCAAGTATTAGCGGTGCAAGTCTCAAGTTAAGACCAAATACACCTACCCTGATTTCGGACTTCCATAGACACATAGTCATACTACCAATGGAATTCCGAGGGGGTCTATCCAGAGCGAAGCTGTTTCCCGCACCATCAGTAAAACACAACCTCCTATTACACTTGCATGAGTATCTTATACCCAAATATATGAGAACTATACTGTTGTGCCCTCACAACGCACACAAGTGTAACACTAGTCTTTTACGTATTTATCGATGTCCAATCTCGATAATACTCTGACTAGGGATATTTAATGATTAATCCTACGTGGACTGATACTGTCTCATATCCTTCTCAATCCAGGAACAAATCATAGGGACCTCCTATCATTTATACATCTTGGTGATCTAATCACAAATGATAAGAGAGCAATCTCCTTTGTCACATAGTTAATTTGTACAACAATACCATGATCTGTACAAATAGTGACGCTATGGGTCATAATTGTCCAACAATCTCCCACTTGGCCTATAGCCAGTCACTCGAGTGTCTTACACCCGAATTATGTCGGTTGGCTCAAACTGCTGAGAAAAGGCTTTCGTCAGCGAATTTGAATGATTATCATCTGATGCGATTTATTCGATCATCACATCACCACGATTTATGATCCGAACGAATTAGATGAATAGTCGAAGTATTTATCTGGATCATTGATGAGACCGTTAATTCTTTAGCCTGTGCTGCAGCCTAGCTCAGCTGCTAACAGAATTATATCTAATCTAATTAGATTTATTATCGACCCAAATGGCTTCTATTGTCGCCTCAACTGTAGCAATAATATGCATTTGTTGTTTATTCGGTAACAGTATCTTGCTTGGAATATTTCCAGCTCACTGTCCCATTATTCAAACTTTGTAGTACCGTTTACGACTTATAGTCATTTTTATCAGTTTGGAAACTTGTAGTGAACCCAATCACTTCAAGTTCTCCTTCTCCATAGATTAAGACAGCATCCTTAGTTCTCTAAGATACTAACCGATGTTCTTAACATCAATCCAGTGACTATCACTTGGATTGGCCTATTTGTGAATCCATATGCTCAAAGCGTATGAGACGCCAGGTCGCGTACATTTTTCAATGTACGATTTCTCGGAGAGTTTCATGAAAGCCAAGCTTTCACCGATCGTAATTATGGGAATATCATTTCCAAGAAATGACATATTATCATTATTTATAGGACAGTCACTGTCAGTGCGCTCCCACTAACCCTCTTATATACACAAGAATCAATTTCGTTTTGAATTACATCATACTCCATTATGATTACATCAAAACGATAATTCCAAGAACCTATGGTTGCTTCAATCCAAACATGGATCGAACAACCTGCAAACCTTGTTTGCTTGTTATGGTACGACAAAACCGACAGTATGTTGTAAACATCCTCCAAAAGATTTCCTTTTAAGGAAAGCGATTTTCCCGTTCAGCTGACATATTTCATAAATGAAACAAGCAGCGTTAGCAAGCATTATCCAAATGGATTTACAGTGGCAACAGTTAAAAGTTTGAATCGTAATCAACATAATGTTGATAATGATACCTTTCCGCTAAAAGCCTGGCTTTATACGTTGGTATGTTGCCATCCATGTATGTCTTCCTTGAAGACTGATATAACCAGTAGGCACAATGCCTTGCGGTATATCAACCAGTGTCCAAACATAGTTGTTATACATGGAATCCATTTCTGATTCATGACACTTTGTCATAATAGGGAGTCGATACCTTGTATGACTTCCTCATACGTAGTCAGTTGGTATACCTCAAAGATTGACAACTTTTATGAGGTGAGATCAGAAACCCATACCCTAGGTTATTTTCTGACTCTCTCCGACCTACGCAGTTCTTGTGTATTCGAAGATTATTGGTAATAGTTTCATCCTTGATGAACTATTTATGTTCCATTAAGATTTGGTGCCTTGGACAGTATTATTCCGATTTTCATCGAGTTTTACTATCCTCCCACTTACCACTGCATACCGGTATTCCTCTTAGGAAAACCGCATGGTGAGCAACAATCTAATTATTCTCTGGTGAGATGTATAAGTACTATACTTTGGTATCCCTAGGATAACCTACAATTGGCACTTATCCAATTTGGGTTCTAGTTTGGTATCATCTAAACACATGTCTAGCATACCCAAATTATCATGAATGAGAAACCCGGTTTCTTTCCCGTTCATATCTAATATGAAATCTGTCAAAAAGATTTTATGGAACCTTATTCAAAATAAGTTCTGCACTGTTAATGCTTATCCGTTGAAGGAAATAGTAGCTCAGAGCGACTGACCGGCGTAAACACACACGTATAACGCAAGCGCACGTATCGTTCAAGTAGTATAAAAATATTGATCCCTTTAAGACTTAATTTCTACTGTTGTTATTAATTATTCAATCTATTTATTTACAAATATCTAATTAAATGGAGAAGAGAATGATTATTTGATTGGTTGTATGTGGTTTTGCAAAATAAATTAATAATATAAAGACATAAAGAAAATACTAAGGAAAATAACAAAAGACACAAAGATCTAGGGTTGTGAATCATTCTAATATCTTTTAAAAGATGAAGTGATTATTTTATGTTTGTGTAATAAATCAGTTTACTAGCTTGGAACACGAAATTATGC
The DNA here is from genome assembly GCA_019454045.1 of Zanthoxylum bungeanum. Taxonomy (NCBI): domain Eukaryota; kingdom Viridiplantae; phylum Streptophyta; class Magnoliopsida; order Sapindales; family Rutaceae; genus Zanthoxylum; species Zanthoxylum bungeanum. Next base: position 46,552 of record SKCR01005177.1, on the reverse strand, counting down.
AAAAGCCTATGTCGATGGTCAGAGGAAAATACCCAGTTTAACCCAATTGAACCATACGTCTATGTCAACCAAATTATCTGGATTCATTAAGTTTAAGTTCCAATTATGGCTACCCCCGCCCGACAGGTATATGTCTATCCTGTAAGGAAATCTATTAAAGGGTTATATATTCTCAAGGAAGATCTTGGGCTATTAAGTCTAAGGCTGAAACCTAAAATCCCTATGTCTAGTTCATTTTAGATTTACCACATCAATCTTATTGGTGATCAGACAACAAGAAGCATTAAGCTTAAGACTTAATAAGTAAACCTTTAAATTACCCAAACTATAAAAATAACCCATTATAAACCGGTGATATTAGAATTCATCACAACCCCAGATAACTAACACATAACTAGGGCTAAAAAACTTAAAAGTAAAAAACATAAAGTAAAAATACTGAAAAGTAAAAGACATAAAGTAAAAGCTGAAAAGTAAATAAAATAAAATAAAATGCTAAGGTAAAAGGAATTACTTTTACTATTTACTATTTTAGATATCTCCCATAAAATATAGATAAACTTGTGATAATAATACCAACCGACCAATCTGGCGGTATCCTTTATTAGTCAGGTTTAAACCAGATTAAAATGAATTACCAACTGACCAATCTGGCGGTATCCTTTTTAAGTCAATATTTTAAATAGTGAATATATTATTTTTAAGGGAGATTAATCTAAATAGTAACAGTAAAAGAATTACCTATCACCCTAGCTGGGGAAATTACCTCCTCATGGTAAATAGTAAAAACTGTAAAAAGTAAAAAAGTAAATTACTATATTAACAAAACGTAATTAAAATTATTTACAAAACTAAAAACTAAAAAAAAAACTAAAAACTAAAAGAACTAGAGAGAGAAACTCTCTCTTTACATCAAAGAGATGAGAGAGAGTGGTGTGCCAACTAAAACTGAAATTTGAAGCCCTATTTATAGGCCCTGGTAGGCTTCCAGCGTCGCGATGCCAAGGCCTTTGGCGTCGCTACCCCATTTTCTGTCGACGTGGCATGCTCTGGTTCGTCGGTTTGTAGATTCTGGATAAGCTGATAAGGTGACACGTGGCGAGGTGGTTGGGCTTCAATTATTGTGACACGTGGCGGCTTCTGATTGGTCGATGAGATTCTTATCCGCCACGTGTCAGATAAGGATTAGATACTCAATGATTGATGCTGACGTGACGGTGATGTGGCGGTGACGTGGAGTGACACGTGGCGATGATGACTGTCGGCACCATAGGATGCTGACATGTGGCATGGCGTATGTTAGCATATCGGCTGTGATGGTGACACATGACACGGCACACGTTAGCAAAGTCAAACTTTTCTCAGATTCTAACACGTGGACCCGGCGCACGTTAGCACTGTTCGGTGCACGTTAGGCGTCGCGACGATGACGGTCTTGGCGTCGCTACACGGACAATTTACCGATTGCCATTTTGTCAATTTTTCTCTATTTTGGCCCCAAATTGCTTCCAATGCTTCCCAACTTTATTTATCTGCAAATAACACAAAACACATCAAAATGTTCACAAAACTCAAGAAACTATACAAAATATTAGGTTAAATGAGTGGGAAATAGTGATAGATTTACCACTCATCACACCCCAAACCTAACATTTTGCTAGTCCTCGAGCAAAACATAAAATACCATAACTTAATTAACTAAGCCACTTTCGTGGGGATCACGGTTGCAATTAGCGTATGCAACAAGCCTTTAAACCCCTAGGTGTCCCTAGTGGACGAGTTGTAGTCTCGTGAGGGTTTACATCAATGATACCCACAAACATTTTACAAAAGTAAAAAGGTAGTAAAACTAATGCACACAAAAGCAAAAAGACAAGCGAAAAGAGAATAAAGATGTTAGTGACTAATCAGGTGAAACTTCTACTCCAAGTTACTAGTTGTTTTTATTTATTCTAAATTACTGAATAAGTAAATTCTCCGATTATTTTTACCATTCTTCATATACATAGCCAACAAAATATTAAACAACTTATTTTTGCCCACAACAGTCATAAGTGCAGTTGATAAGAGAGTAATATTTTTGTCCTAAAGTTCTATCAGATTTCACACCTTTTTGTAGCAATGGAATAATTTTTCTCATTTTTCTGATTTTTTCTTTGATATTTTTTTTTATTTATATACAATATCTTCCGTCTATGTAGTGGTGTTGGGTCGGTGACTCCCAAACCAGTTGGCTTTCAGGCACCAGGTGTTAAGACACCCCTACGGACTTAATTACTCAGACTTCAGATATATATATTTTTGCAGCATCTTCGATCCATGTAACGAGCTTTAGGCCAGTGACTCCCAAACCAGTTGGCTTTAGGGCACTAGGTGTTAAAACACCCTTACAGACTTAATAACTTGGACCTCAGACGTTTTTTATTTTTTTATTTTTTTTTTTACTCCATTGCTTTTTGAGATGTTTCCTCCAATTAAACTAGAGCACTGAATATTACAAACTTTTCAATTTTACCTCATGTCTGTATGTTACTATATATGTTGATAATATCTGTTAACTGAGCATATGAAGATCCATTTTAGTCGTTTTAAGGAGAATTCACAAATTAAATAATTCAAAATGAAATAAACAAAAATTAACTTGTTTCGAAATAGGTTTGAGATACGTCTCAGGAGTGGAAACTCCTTACTCAGCTATCTCTTACCAATTTCACCTTTTTACTCAAAATAAAAATAAAAAACATAAAATGTTTTTGTATTTTTCGAAAAAATTTGGACTAAAAATAAAAATAACACACAACTAAAATCAAGGTAATGATCAACTAATTCCCTCCCCCAAACCTAAATGAGACATTGTCCCCAATGTCTTATACAGTAGAAGAAGAGTTTAGAAGATAATACCTGGTTAGCTGAAAGTCTTACACGAAAAGTTAAAGGTTAAGATCCAGATTAATCCGACGCCTCTTACCACGATCGTCCTCGGAACAATTTATCTTTGAAAGGATAGGGTCAACTTGTGGTTCATAGGCTATGAGTTGGTCTATTAGATCCGGAGCAGTTCTGGCAGTAAAGTATAGTTTCTTTCATAGGTTTTGACACGAACCCATTTCTCTGAGCATCATCAAGAAACACACAAAGAAAATCATAAAATCCATCAACATTAAACAGTCCAAGCGATTTTCTGGTGTATGTCCAGGTTCGCCCAAGATAATACTATAAAAATTTCCTCCAATGTACCTAAGCCACCTGGCAAAGCGATAAACGCATCAACACGGTTAATCATTTCTACCAAATGTTCAGACATACCTGGCACGATCAGTTCCTCTCCGTTTGATGATCCAATAAGATTTTCCTCTGCCAAGGGTTTTGGGATGATTCCCAAAACATGACTGCCTCCTTCCTGTACAGCCTTTGAAACGATCCCCATAAGTCCGAGATTGCCTCCGCCATATATTAAGTGCATATTCCTTGTAGCTAAGACTCGACCCAATTCCTGTGCTGCTTCTATGTATTGTGGTTTAGTTCCAACACTACTACCGCAAAACACACAGATGTTTTCAACTCGTCTTCTTGAAGTGGCTTCCATTTTTTATGTATTTATTTCTCAACTCTGGATGCCTTCAAAAGTGTAATGACGGGTTGAATTTATAGTACCTGAAAAAGGGTGAGTAATAATAGCACTAATATCTTCCAAAGGACGATTGTTAGCTAAACAACAAAAGAAATCTTGAATGTCAAAAAGTCTGGATCATGTCTACGAAAATAAAGATAATTACAACAGAAAAGTGAATCAAAGCAATAATTAAGGCAACGGAATTGTGTACGCAATACGCCACTCGCTTAGTATAAATTCATTAGGATGCGTCTCAAGATTTTATTCCTTACTCAGCCATCGCTAATGAATTGTTTCTCATCTTTGATTGCCAAACACCATTCCTTTTGTCTTAAAATTCTTCATTTGTGTTTTCCCTACAAAAATAACCACAAAATTAAAAACTCTACAATATACAACATGTATACAAAATATGAAAAAAAACAAAAATTACAACAAATTGCATGGGTTGCCTCCCTGCTAGCGCTAAATTTTCGTCTTCAGCTAGACGTGACTGAAATTCATCTGTTAAGGAGGTTTCAATGTCGTTTTGGATGTCCGATTAAAGACAATCCCATGAGCGTTGCTTTTGAAGGGTCTCTTCCAACGGTAAAGTGGCAAAAAGAATTTTGTCCTATTCAGTGCTCGTGCCACATTTTTGCTCCTTGTTGCTCTAGTGGTTCCTGCAAAGAAAGAAAGAAAATCAGGAGGTCTCGTATGCTGCTTGACTTGGAATGGGAGTTCCATTCTGTCAATCTTCTGGGCGATATCTTTGATTTGTACTCCCCGATACAGCGATGTTTCTCCTGAATGCTTTGGATCTTCAATAAGGTCAGACATTTGTTCCTCCATTTGCTCTGTTTCTTGTTCCACCTTTTCTTCATAGATTATTGTAAAAATTTTGTATCCAGCTCTTCATCTGTCATCTGTGAGATACATGTTTCAAAATTGTCAACCTGAGGATGCAAAGATGTTTCTAACATTAGGTTTTCATCCTCTGATACGACTAGAATGGATGGTTCAGATAGATCTTCTTCAAACATCAAGGTAAAGCATGCTCCAAGATCTTCATTTTGAGGATTGAAAGTTTGATCCTCCGTTGTTGGTGCAGTTGGTACAAGTAGATCAGCTTCATCCTCGTCAGAATCTGAATAATAAAAGTCAAATTGAGACTTTGCTGGTTCGGGCTCCTGAACTGATACCTCTAGTTGTTGATACTGCTCAGCCTCATCCTCTGTTGAAGTGTCATTGTGAAATGATTGGTACTCGAAGGCTTCATCAGTGTCATCTGAAACTGGTTCTTGATGTATGTAGTTCTGGTTTTCTGTGAATTGTCTCATTTGATCTGTCATCCTCTGAATGAATTCTGATTGTCTCTGAATACTTTCAAATTGATTCTGACTTGTTTCAAGAATTGTATCCAACTTTTCTTTTCATTTTTGAACATATCTTTGAGCATGTTTAGCAACTGATCTTCCTCTGATGGTTCTGGTTGTTGATGAAGATCATAGGTAGATGGTGGATAAGATGGAAAATGTGGTTCTGTGAAATGTGATGGCTCGTCATACCATGAAGGATCTTGATAGCTCTGCCACCCTGTATGGTAGTTGTATTCGCAATAATCTCTAGGGTGGTTACCATTACATATGTCACATCTCCTTATTGCGTTCTGTTGAGCAAATGTGGTATTGCTTGGTTCTGGCATCCAGTGATAATTGTTGGGCTGGAAAACATGCCTCAGAAAACCGGACTGTTGCTCCCAGATTTGGGATGTATCTTCTTGTAAGGTACGTAATCTCTCAATCTCCCAATAATGTTCCATTTTTCAATCACCTGAAAATACAATAAAGCAATAAAAATTACAGATAAAGGAAAATTAATAGCTTCAAAATTAATAACTCAAGAAAAATAAGTCCCCGGCAACGGTGCCAAAAACTTGACCGGCGTAAACACACACGTATAACGCAAGCGCACGTATCGTTCAAGTAGTATAAAAATATTGATCCCACGAGGACTTAATTTCTACTATTGTTATTAATTATTGAATCTATTTATTTACAAATATCTAATTAAATGGAGAAGAGAATGATTATTTGATTGGTTGAATGTGGTTTTGCAAAATAAATTAATAAATAAAAAGACATAAAGAAAATACTAAGGAAAATAACAAAAGACACAAAGATCTAGGGTTGTGAATCATTCTAATATCTTTTAAAAGATGAAGTGATTATTTTATGTTTGTGTAATAAATCAGTTTACTAACCTGGAACACGAAATTATGCAAAAGCCTATGTCGATGGTCAGAGGAAAATACCCAGTTTAACCCAATTGAACCATACGTCTATGTCAACCAAATTATCTGGATACATTAGTTTTAAGTTCCAATTATGGCTACCCCCGCCCGACAGGTATATGTCTATCTTGTAAGGAAATCTATTAAAGGGTTATATATTCTCAAGGAATATCTTGGGCTATTAAGTCTAAGGCTGAAACCTAAAATCCCTATGTCTAGTTCATTTTAGATTTACCACATCAATCTTATTGGTGATCAGACAACAAGAAGCATTAAGCTTAAGACTTAATAAGTAAACCTTTAAATTACCCAAACTATAAAAATAACCCATTATAAACCGGTGATATTAGAATTCATCACAACCCCAGATAACTAACACATAACTAGGGCTAATAAAAACTTAAAAGTAAAAAACATAAAGTAAAAATACTGAAAAGTAAAAGACATAAAGTAAAAGCTGAAAAGTAAAATAAAATAAAATAAAATGCTAAGGTAAAAGGAATTACTTTTACTATTTACTATTTTAGATATCTCCCATAAAATAATAGATAAACTTGTGATAATATTACCAACCGACCAATCTGGCGGTATCCTTTATTAGTCAGGTTTAAACCAGATTAAAATGAATTACCAACTGACCAATCTGGCGGTATCCTTTTTAAGTCAATATTTTAAATAGTGAATATATTATTTTTAAGGGAGATTAATCTAAATAGTAACAGTAAAAGAATTACCTTTCACCCTAGCTGGGGAAATTACCTCCTCATGGTAAATAGTAAAAACTGTAAAAAGTAAAAAAGTAAATTACTATATTAACAAAACGTAATTAAAATTATTTACAAAACTAAAAACTAAAAAAAACTAAAAACTAAAAGAAACTAGAGAGAGAAACTTTCTCTTTACATCAAAGAGATGAGAGAGAGTGGTGCAACTAAAACTGAAATTTGAAGCCCTATTTATAGGCCCTAGTAGGATTCCAGCGTCGCGACGCCAAGGCCTTTGGCGTCACAACGCCTGCTTCTGTCGACGTGGCACGCTCTGGTTTGTCGGTTTGTAGATTCTGGATAAGCTGATAAGGTGACACGTGGCGAGGTGGTTGGGCTTCAATTATTGTGACACGTGGCGGCTTCTGATTGGTCGATGAGATTCTTATCCGCCACGTGTCAGATAAGGATTAGATATTCAATGATTGATGATGACGTGGCGGTGACATGGCGGTGACGTGGAGTGACAAGTGGCACACATGGCGATGATGACTGTCGGCACCGTAGGATGCTGACACGTGGCACGACGCAGTGTAGCATATCGGCTATGATGGTGACACGCGGCACGACGCAAGTTAGCAAAGTCAAACTTTTCTCAGATTCTGACACGTGGACCCGGCGCACGTTAGTACTGTTCGGCACCGTTAGGTGTCGCGACGCTGACGGTCTTGGCGTTGCGACGCGGACAATTTATTGAATTGCCATTTTGTCAATTTTTCTCTATTTTTGCCCCAAATTACTTCCAATGCTTTCCTAACTTTATTTATCTGCAAAATAACACAAAACACATCAAAATGTTCACAAAACTCAAGAAACTATACAAAATATTAGGTTAAATGAGTGGGAAATAATGATAGATTTACCACTTATCAGCGACTCATGATTAACCTTATCATGTCCAACAAAATTTGGTTACTCTGTTCGGACACACCGTGTTTCGGGAGGAGTCCTCATTTGAAAGAATACTTTACTCTTTCAAGTATAATAGAAACTTATTGCTTAAGTATTTTCCATTACGGTCTAACCGTGATGGTTTAATACTTTAGTCGATATGTTTGTCTATTTCGTGTCGAAACTTTAAAAGTTTCCAATTTGTGTTTCAAAAGAAACACATAACCATAACGCGATGCCACATCCGTAAGGTCAAGAAATATTCATATCCACATCTAGCCTAGCTAGACATGGGCCCACTTGTTTCACTATGAACTAGGGCTAACAGATCTGTGGCATTTGCACTTTTACCAAGTAACGGTTTTTAGGCACTTTGCCTAATAAACTAGATTCATAGACTTTATTTGAATGGAATCAAATTAGTCCGAGTACCCACTCTTCGAAAGTGTGGATATACGAGTCTTGTTTGATTGTGTCCCAGACTACAATGCCACAATTAGTTTCTTCTGATCAAATCAGTTTGAGCTATTTGTTTTTCATGTTATACGTTTGAGATTTATTTTATTCAAAATATAAATTCTGTTATTCACATCTAATGTGTTTTATCTCAATATCATCTTTATAAAATAAAACACTTAGTGTTCTAGAATATAAAGGTATATCCGCAACGGATAATACACTGATATAGAAATAATATTTCTAGTTAAACTAGTTACATTATAACAGTTTCCAAATTTAGGTACACACCCGAAGGTAGTTCCTAAACTTAGGTATCTACGGTTGAAACAGCGACTTTCGTCCCGTTTCCAATTCGCAGATAAATCTCAATTGATGTCTGCTCATAGCAGATTCTGAACATCAGTATATATTTATGTACCACACTAAGTATTTAAAATATAATTTTAATACTAGTCATGAACATATTTATGAAAATCATATTTGAAGTCAGAGCCTTACTCGTCTTCAATTCCTTCATGTCTGCTTTGTCCAAACGGCAGTCACACTTCCGCGATCCTGTTTGCCACAATTAAGCAGACATTTTGGGATATGTCTTTTATCTTCCTAGAAGATTATAATAATTTTGCCTTTGCCCTTTTCATATTCCAGTAGCCTTTGGCCAAGCCTCGGGTTTCTAGAATATCGAAGTAAGGTGCGCCTTGCCTACTTGCCTTATTGTAAACTTTGACTTTATCTCCTTGAGAATAGTCATTAACTCTCCAAAAGTTATGTTTACAATTTAGTACTTCTAAGATCTAAGTATAGATCTATGAAGATCCTTCAATTTCATTATCATACTTTAAGGATCTAATCCTTAGTTATGATTGAGAAATTAAGGAGTCTATTGCGACAAGTTAAATGGATTAAGCATTAATGTTATCATCACATAAATCTTCCAAAGATTATGCTCGACTATTTGCTTAACTCCGGGCTTAGGCCTAATATGTTATTTTATCAAATAAGTAACTTATTAGTTTCTAAGACCATCCTGAAATTTATTCCCAATTGGAAAATTAAACCATTTAAATACATTTTCCCTAGGATTATGTTTTAAATGTCAATCTTTCAATTTTATCTTGATTCTAATAGTCCAACTATTTAATCAACGATTTAAGTACTATTTATTATAATGATTACAATAGTCCAACTATTTAATCAACTATAATTTAATAAATTATAATCAATTATATTGATTATTATAATCCAATTATAAAATCAACTATAAATGAATTATTTGAATACAGTCCAACTGTTAATAAAACAACGTTTAAATATTAGTCCAACTAACATTTAATTTATTTGACGAATGATATTTGTATTGAGCGCGTATGTCAAGTAATTAAATGAATATTGCAAATTCAATTCTTGCCTCCCACTATTTTTCGGCGAGCCTCTAACCCTCTGTCGAGTACTCCGGGAAACCGTGCTTCCTAGCGGGCTAGGATCCCGTTAAATATCACACAATCTTGACTTTGGCCAACAAATTGTATGATAATTAACGAGGTAGATCTCTAAGATCGATTGGATCCAATCCAATTCCTAGATCCAATAGGGGGACATACAAGTCCTGAAACATATATCTTATATATGCCAATACATCCAATGTATTATCTAACCTTTTTCCTCTGAATCAACTAAGCCTTGGCTTTGGCACAAAAAACTTAGTGATCCCAGTTAAGCGCGACCCATTGACCATGGAAAGCTTCGTAATCAATGTCGATGGACAAGAAGTGGTCTTGAATTTGGCCAACAACCACAACTTGGACAAGACACCGATATGGAACAAAGCCTTCGTGATTCAAACACATCCTCGACGGACAAAGGCATTGACTTTGGCCAACAAGCCATGCCAGTCTCGGATCTTGAGTGAGAATCACTCAATGGAAGAAAAGACGCTTAATATTTTGCGAGGGTTTTTCGAGTGCAAATTGGCAATCAATTATTATCTTTGTTAAGGTCTCATCATTATACACCCTTAAACATGCATTCTAAACACACATAATAAGCGCGTATAATTAAATAATAATGATATGCGGATGGATAATTTACACAATAATACTAGATCAAATCTCTCTATTTCTCTCTCTCGCTAGCACATGTATCTGTTGAGTTTCAATCAAGTCCCAAGGATCATAAATCATGCATAAAAACGAGTTGAATACACCCAAATGAGGTGCGGAAAAGACTCACATGGATCGGTTGGATGCGGCTAAGATGGAGTGCGAACTGCTCTCCTTTGCTCGGCAGTGAGCTGCGCAGTGGGGCTGTACGGCGTGGGGCTCTTCCTCCTCCAAGAATCGGCCATGGGAGACACCATTGAAGCTCCAAGCTTCAAGCTTCCAAGCTCACGAACTCACTTCCCTATCACCTTTGTATTCCTCCAATGAGTGTGCTAGCACATAGATCTTGCAACAAGATCTTTGCTTCTCCATTTTGCTCGGCAGAAAACCAGAAAAACAGAGAGAAAAACGGTCCAAGACCGAGAGTGAAGATGAAGAAGGTTTTGGCTCCAAAAAGCCTAAACCGTAAATGAGAGAGAGAGAATGAGTTAGAAAATAAAAAATTGTAAAAAGGTTTATATAATTTTCCAAAAATATATTTAATAAACCATTTAATTTTCTATTTCAAAAAGCAAAGCATTAAATGCTTGTCTATCACTCAAATCAATTCAATCAATCACTCACAATGTCACATCACTCAAAGTGACAGTGATTTGACGCTTGATGTGACTTGTGATTTTGACGCTTGATTTGACTTGCGTGCCGCACTCGATTCGAAATGCGAATGCGCTCGCAAACAATCCCGGGCTCGGGTTCGCTAATTCCAAATTAACGAATTTTCCGTTGCGTCGTAATTAAATGATTACGCCTAGCGAATTCACTATTCACGTCGCTAACGAATTAATTCTAAATTAATTCGTTCGCCCGAATTAAAATCTAATTTCAATTCGCGTCGAAATCTAATTTCATTATAATATATCGAATATATTAATTTATCGATTAATTCCAAATTAATCGTTCTCTCTCTTTAACGATATTTTATCCGAGATAAAATATCTCCGTAATTAATCCCAGATTAATTTTCTCTCTCATCGAATTAATCCCAGATTAATTAAAGTGCGAGTCATACGTCATCGGTGAATCTTCAGGAACCGACCCATGAGATCTCCGGATATGTTGGCAGTAAATACGGTCGTCGGACTATCCGAACACGTAAGTATTCGTACTACGTTTATCGATTTACAAGACAAGGTTGGCTTCTAGCAAAGCGCCATGCCTACCCAATTCTCCAGAAATATTCTTACAGGAATATATAGATCTGTATCAAGCGTAGTATACCGTAGTATTGTGTATATCGGCCCAGTATCGGATAGTCACGTGCTAGGGCTGGGGCTGGATAAGTGTCTGCCCCGTCCGAAGCACATGTCGGATGTCTGGTAACTAGTCTCTATAATCGGATATGCATGACCTAGTCATAATATCCCGACGGTTGCGCAACACTTAAGAGCACTAATACCGTATCATGCGTGACATCATCTCCACTATGACTGAAGTGATACTTCCGTCTTGACATCACACCTAATACACTACGACTCTCTGATAAACCCAGAAGTGGTGTACGCAGAACCGGTTAAAGCCTTGTACCACCAAGACCAAAGTCTATCGATTATCGTAAGTATTAGTGATGTAAGCCTCAGGTTAAGACCATACACACCTACCCTGATTTCGGCCTCCCATAGACACATAGTCATAATACCAATGGGATTCCGAAGGGTCTATCCAGAGCGAAGCTGTTTCCCGTACCATCGGTGAAACACGACCTCCTATCGCACTTGCATAAGTATCCAATACTTAAATATATGAGAACTATGCCGTCGTGCCCTCACAACGCGCACAAGTGCAATACTAGCCTATTCCGCATTATCGATGTCTTGTCTCGATAATACTCCGGCTAGGGATATTTAATGATTAATCCTTCGTGGATTGATACTGTCTCATATCATTCTCAATCCAGGAACTAATCATAGGGACCTCTCTTCATTTATATATCTATGGTGATCTAATCACAAATGATGAGAGTGCAATTTCCTTGTCACATAGTTAATTTGCTACAACAACACAATGATCTGTGCAAATAGTGACGCTATGGGTCATTTTGTCCAACAATCTCCCACTTGGCACATAGCCAGTCACTCAAGTGTCCCACACCCGAACTATGTACGGTTCGCTCAAATTGCTGAGGAAAGGATTTCGTCAGCGGATTTGCTTAATTATCGTCTGACGCGATTTACACGATCATCACATCGCCACGATGTATGATCCGAACGAATCAGATGATATAGAAGTATATATCTGGATCGTCGATGAGACCTTTAATTCCTTAGCCTGTGCTGACGCCTAGCTCAGCTGCTAAAAGAACTATATCTAATCTAATTAGATTTATTTTTGATCCAAATGGCTTCTATTGCTGCCTCAGCTGCAGCAATAATCCGCATTTGTTGTTTATTCGGCAACAGTTATCTTGCTCGGAATATTTCCAGCTCACTGTCCCGTTATTCAAACTTTATAGTACCGTAGTATTTAATTGTTTGGAAACTTGCAGCAGTGATCCCAGTCACTTCAAGTTGTCCTTCTCCATAGTTTAAGACAACATCTTTAGTTCTCTCAGATACTAACAGATGTTCTTAATGTTCAATCCAGTGACTATCACTTGGATTGACCTGATCGTGACTCCATATGCTCGAAGCGTATGAGACACCCCTATCAAGTACATTTTAAATGTACAATTTCCCAGAGAGTGTTAACAACTCCAAATCTATCCCAGTAGATCTTTATTCCTGAATAAAGTTGTTTGTTTCTCCCAAGAATATCTACGGAGAATTTCTTATGAAAGCCAAGCTTTCACCGATTGCTTTATGGGAATTTCATTGTCAGTGCCCTCCCACCACTAACCTCCTTATATACACAAGAATTATTTCGTTTTGAGTCAATCATAAACCATTATGATTATTTCAAAACGTCAGTTCCAAGAACCTTATGCTCGTTTCAATCCAAACATGGATCGAATAACCGCAAACCTTGTTTGTCGATTATACAAAATCGTCAGGATGTTGTAAGCATCCTCCAAAAGGTTTCCTTTTCAGGAAAGCGATTTTGATCTATAACTGACACATTTCATAAATGAAATACGCAGTTATCAACAAGCATCTTTAAAATGGATTTACCATGGCAACAGGTAAAAGGTTGAACCATTATTAACACAATGTTGATAACGATACCTTTCCGTCAAAAGCCCGGCTTTGTACGTTGGTTTGTTGCCTTCCATGTATGTCTTCCTTGAAGACGTTTAATGTACCATAGGCACAATGCCTTGTGGTACAACAACTAGTATCCAAAATAGTTGTTAAACATGGAATCCATTCCGGACTCATGGCACTTTGCCATAATAGGGAGTCGATACCTTGTATCACTTCCTCAAACGTAGTCGGTTGGTATACCTTCATAAGATTGACATCTTTATTAGGTTAGATCAGAAACCCATACCCTAGGTTGTTTTCTGACTCTATCCGATCTACGAGTTCTTGTGTGTTTGAAGATTAATGGTATAGATTCATCATAGATGAACTATTTGTGTTCCATTAAGGACTTCGTGCCTTGAACAGTATTACTCCGATTTTCATCGAGTATCACTATCCTCCCACTGACCACTGCATATCGGTATTCCTCTCAGGAAAAACCGCATGGTGAGCAACAATCACATTGTTCTCATGTGAGATTTATAAGTACTATACTTATGGTTTCCCTTAGGATAACCTATATTGGCACTTATCCAATTTGGGTCCTTAGTTTAGTATCATCCAAACGTTATGCCTGGCATACCCAAATTATCAGGAATGAGAAACTCGTTTCTTCCCTGTTCATATCCTATATGACATCTGTCAAACAGATTTATATGGAAGCTTATTCTAAATAAGTTATTGCACTGTTAAAACTTATCCGTTGAAGGAAATGGTAGCTCAGAGCGACTCATGATTAGCCTTATCATGTCTAACATGATTCGGTTAATCCGTTCGGACACACCGTCACTTTGACGTGTTCCGGGAGGAGTCCTCATTTGAAAGAATACTAACTTTTCCATTACGGTCTTACCATGACGGTATAATACTATAGCCGATCTGTTTGTCTATTTCGTGTCGAAACTCTAAAAGTTTCCGATTTGTGTTCTTCAAAAAAACACATAACCATAACGTGATGCCACATCCGTTTAAGGTCACGAAATATTCATGTTCACATCTAGCCTAGCTAGATATGGGCCCACTTACTTCACCATGAATAGGGCTAACAGGTCGGTGGCCCTTATACTATTACCAAGTAAATAGTATTTTAGGTACTTTACCTAATAAACTAGATTCGCAGACCTTATTTGAATAGTCAAATCAGTCCTAGTACCCACTCTTCAAAAGTGTGGATATACGAGTCTCGTTAAATTGTGTCCTAGACAACAATGCCACAAATAAGTCTCTATTGATCAAATCAATTTGAGCTATTTATTTGTCATTTTATATGTTTGAGATTTTATTTATATTCAAAATATAAATTCTGTTATTTACATCTAATGTATTTATCTCAGTATCATCTTTATATAATAAAACACTTAGTGTTCTATAATATAGAGGTTTTATCCGCAACGGATTAAACACTGATATAGAGATAATGTCTCTAGTCAAACTAGTTACATTATAACAGTTCCTAATTTAAGTATATACCCAAAGGGTAGTTCCTAACTTAGGTATCTACGGTCGAAACAGCGACTTTCGTCCCGTTTCCGATTCGCAGAGAATCTCGGCTTGAAGTCAGTATCCAGCTCATAGCGGATTCTGAACATCAATACATATATTTTATGTACCACACTAAGTATTTAAAATCCAATTTCAATACTAGTAGTGAACATAACTTTGACAAATATTTTTAAAGTTAGAGCCTCGCCCTTTCTTTAATTCCTTCGTGTCTCCATATCCAAATGGTAGTCACTTTGGGATATGTCAATTATCCTTTCAATATTTCACAAACCTTTGGCCAAGCCTTGGGTTTTAGAATATCGAAACGATGTGCACCTCGTGCTACATGCCCAATTGCAAACTTTGACTTTATCTCCTCTAGAATAGTCAATTATTCTCCAAGAATATAAATTGCAATTTTAATACTTCTTAAATCTAAAATTAATTTATGACAA
This sequence comes from Zanthoxylum bungeanum, assembly GCA_019454045.1. Lineage (NCBI taxonomy): Eukaryota > Viridiplantae > Streptophyta > Magnoliopsida > Sapindales > Rutaceae > Zanthoxylum > Zanthoxylum bungeanum. Next base: position 31,281 of record SKCR01005177.1, on the reverse strand, counting down.
GTATATTAAATTAAGCATTAAAGTCATCATCACATAAATCTTCCAAAGATTTTATGCTCTACTTATTTTGCTTAATTTTGGGCTTAAGGTATAATAAGTTATTTTATCAAATAAAGTAACCTATTATTTATTCCCAATTGAAAATTAAATTATTTAAAATATTTTAATCCCAGATTATATTTTAAATATCCAACTTTTCAATTTTATCTTGATTACAATAGTCCAACTATTTAATCAACGATTAGTGGTACTATATATTTATAATGATTATAATAGTCCAACTATATAATCAAATATAATCCAAATTAATTAACCTCAATTACATTGATTACTATAATCCAATTATAAAATCAACGTAAACTGAAATTAATCAATTCAAATATATTGATTAATATAATCCAATTATATATAATCAAGTATAATACAATCCAACTGTTTATTAAAACAACAATTTAAATATTAGTCCAACTAACATTTAATCTAATGACGAAATAATTTAATGAGCGTGTATGGCGAGTAATTGAACGAGTATTGCAAATTCAATTCTTGCCTCCCCATTTTTCGTCGAGCCTCTAACCCTCTGTCGAGTACTCGGGAAACCGTGTTTCCTAGTGGGCTAAGATCCCGTTAAATATCACACAATCTTGACTTTGGCCAACAAATTGTATGATAATTAACTAGGTAGATCTCTAAGATCAATTGGATCCAATCCAATTCCTAGATCCAGTAGGTGGACATCCAAGTCCCAAACATATATCTTATATATGCCTATACATCGAATGTATACCCTAACCTTTTTCCTCTGAATCAACTAGGCCTTAGCTTTGGCACAACAAACCTAGTGATCCCAGTCAAGCGCGGACCCATTGACATGGAAGCTTCGTAATCAATGTCAATGGACAAGAAGTGGTCTTGACTTTGGCCAACAAACCACAACTTGGACACGACACCGATATGGAACAAAGCCTCGTGATTAAAACACATCTTCGACGGACAAGGGCTTGACTTTGGCCAACAACCCCTGCCAATCTCGGATCTTGAGTAAGAATCACTCAATGGAAGGAAAATAAACGCTTGATATTTAACGAGGGTTTTTCGCGTGCAAATTGGCAACCAATTTATTATCTTTGTTAAGGTCTCATCATCATACACCCTTAAACATGCATTCTAACACATATATAAAGCGCATATGATAAAATAATAATGATATGCGGATGGATATTTTACACATTGATCCTAGATCAAATCTCTCACTTTCTCTCTCCAAGCTAGCACAAATATTTCTTCTACCCGTTACACTACACTTCTAAAGAAACCTCATTTACATTGAGGGGAATAGGTGAGAAGAGAATACACAGAATAGGAGATAAGGCTGGACTCGCAGGTCCAATTAATAAATCAAATTTATTACAATTTCCAAAATCGCCCCACCCGGCTAATATCCATCCGATATACATTATTCAAGCATCACAACCATGTATTCATACAAGCATGTTATCAATCAATCAATCAAATTAATTAATCTGATAATTAGTGATCATCCAATGTTCAAACAACGATTTGATTTTGTTCGAGTCAAACTCGTTTTTGCGAACAGTACTCAAAGTACGAATTCTACGAATTAAATTAAATTACATAATAAATCCAATTTAATACGCATTTAATTCTAATTCATTATTTAATTCCAAATTAAATATTACACTTTATAAAATAAACCTTTACGACTTAAATTCCAAATTTAATCGTTACGGGTCTCAAAGCCCGATTAATATCCAATATTAATTTAATTAAAGTCCAATGGGCTTTTAATTAATTTCTTGAGGCGTGGACTTTTGGTCAACTCGGATCAAACCCGCAACCAAAGTCCAATCCGGGAGTACCCCATAAGCCCATAAATTAATTTAGCCCATTAGGCCCAATTAAACGTTAAAGGTTCATTAGTCGCATTTGGGCCTTTTGGAAGTGGTTTTGGGCCAATTGGATCCAACCAATTTTGGCCTAAACCAACTTTGTACAACAAAGTCCAATAAACCCAATAACAACTTTAAAAGCCCAAATCCAATTTTAAGGCCCAATAATTTAATTTCAAAAATTCCAAATTTTCAAATTAAATACCTAAAGTGTATAGCATTAATAATTACCCAAATCAAAGTTTCCAAAACATCCAATTTTTCCAATTAATCATGCTTAACATCAATGAATCATGTCCAACATAATTTGATCAAAATCAAACCCAATTTCATGCTTCAAGTGTCTCGGCCAAAGAGGGAAATTATGCCCAAATCAAATTCAATCCAATTGAACCAAATTAAACATAAATTCAACATCCCCAAATGATTTCCAAGTCATCCAATGAACAAAAATCAAAAATCCAAGACAAATTAGGGTTCATATTTTCGGCCATCACAAGCAAATTGGGGAAAATTGTTCCAAACACTTTTTCATCAAATTGATCCAATCAATCTCAATTAAACAACATTTAAGCATTCTAAATCATCCAATTTCATTAAACATGCTCAAAATCAAGTTTACCCAAATTAAAGTTTTGGCCAACAATAAGCAAATTGGGGAAAATCAATCCAATTAATTTTTCTTCAAATTGATTACATATAACTCTAAGTTATTCATATACAAACATTCTTAAACAAACAATTTGACACAAATCATGCTTAAATCAAAAAACCCCAAATTTTGCTCAAGAACCCTAAAAACGTTTTATGCACAAATGGCTCTGATACCATTGTTGAGTTTCAATCAAGTCCCAAGGATCATAATAATGCATAAAAACGAGTTGAATACAACCAAATGAGGTGCGGAAAAGGAAAAGACTCACATGGATCGGTTGGATGCGGCGAAGATGGATGCGAACTGCTCTCCCTGTTCGGCAGTGAGCTGGCATGTGGGGCTGCACGGCGGGGGCTGCTTCCTCCTCCAAGAATCGGCCATGGGAGACACCATTGAAGCTCCAAGCTTCAAGCTTCCAAGCTCACGAACTCACTTCCCTATCACCTTTGTATTCCTCCATGAGAGTGTGCTAGCACCTAGATCTTGCAACAAGATCTTTGCTTCTCCATTTTGCTCGGCAGAAAACCAGAAAAACAGAGAGAAAAACGGTCCAAGACCGAGAGTGAAGATGAAGATGAAGAAGTTTTTGGCTCCAAAAAGCCTAATACCGTAAATGAGAGAGAGGAATGAGTTAGAAAATAAAAAATTGTAAAAAGGTTTATATATTTCCAAAATATTTAATAAACCATTTACTTTTTCTATTTCAAAAAGCAAAGCATTAAATGCTTGTCTATCACCTCAAATCAATTCACATCAATCACTCAAATGTCACATCACTCAAAGTGACATGTGATTTGACGCTTGATGTGACTTGCAATTTTGACGCTTGATTTGACTTACGTGCCGCATTCGAATTCGAAATGCGAATGCGCTCGCAAACAATCCCGGGCTCGGGTTCGCTAATTCCAAATTAACGAATTTTCCGTTGCGTCGTAATTAAATGATTACGCCTAGCGAATTCACTTTACGTCGCTAACGAATTAATTCTATAATTAATTCGTTCGCCCGAATTAAAATCCAATTTCAATTCTCTCCGTCGAAATCTAATTTCGTTATAATATATCGAATATATTAATTTATCGATTAATTCCAAATAATCGTTCTCTCTCTTTAACGATATTTTATCCGAGATAAAATATCTCCGTAATTAATCCCAGATTAATTTTCTCTCTCATCGGATGTCTGGTAACTAGTCTCTATAATCGGATATGCATGACCTAGTCATAATATCCCGACGGTTGCGCAACACTTAAGAGCACTAATACCGTATCCTGCGTGACATCATCTCACTATGACTGAAGTGATACTTCCGTCTTGACATCACACCCAATACACTACGACTCTCTGATAAACCCAGAAGTGGTGTACGCAGAACCGGTTAAAGCCCTGTACCACCAAGACCAAAGTCTATCGATTATCGTAAGTATTAGCGATGTAAGTCTCAGGTTAAGACCATACACACCTACCCTGATTTCGGCCCTCCCATAGACACATAGTCATAATACCAATGGGATTCTGAAGGGTCTATCCAGAGTGAAACTGTTTCCCGTACAATCGGTGAAACACGACCTCCTATCGCACTTGCATAAGTATCCAATACTTTAATATATGAGAACTATGCCGTCGTGCCCTCACAACGCGCACAAGTGCAATACTAGCCTATTCCGCATTATCGATGTCCTGTCTCGATAATACTCCGGCTAGGGATATTTAATGATTAATCCTCGTGGACTGTTACTGTCTCATATCATTCTCAATCCAGGAACTAATCATATGGACCTCTCTTCATTTATATATCTATGGTGATCTAATCACAAATGATGAGAGTGCAATTTCCTTGTCACATAGTTAATTTGCTACAACAACACAATGATCTGTGCAAATAGTGACGCTATGGGTCATTTGTCCAACAGTATCACTTCTACCCGTTATACTACACTTCTAAAGAAACCTCATTTACATTGAGGGGAATATGTGAGAAGAGAATACAAAGAATAAGGAGGTGATAAGGCTGGACACGCAGGTCCAATTAATAAATCAAATTTATTACAACAATTTCTAAAATTGCCCTCCCATCTAATATCTATCTGATATACATTATTCATGCATCGCAACCATGTATTCACACAAGCATGTTATCAATCAATCTATCAAATTAATTAATCTGATAATTAGTGACCATCTAATGTTCAAACAACGATTTGATTTTTCTCGAGTCAAACTCGTTTTGCGAATAGTACTCAAAGTACGAATTCTCGAATTAAATTAAACTACATAATTAAATCCAATTCAATTTGTATTTAATACTAACTCGCTATTTAATTCCAAATTAAATATTACACTTAATAATAAACCTTTTACGACTTAAATTCCAAATTTAATCGTTAGGGTCTCAAAGCCCGATTAACGTCCAACGTCAATTCAATTAAAGTCAATGGGCTTTTAATTAATTTCTTAAGGCGTGGACTTTTGGTCAAATCGAGTCAAACGATAACCAAAGTCCAATCCGGGATTTACCCCATAAGCCCAGAAATCAATTTTGGCCCATTAGGCCCATTAACTTTAAAGGTCCATTAGTCGTATTTGGGCTTTATGGATGCGGTTTTGGGCCCAATTGGATCCAACCAATTTTGCCTAAACCCATCTTGGTACAACAAGCCCCATAAGCCCCAATTACAACACAACAAAGCCCAAATCCAATTTAAGGCCCAAATAATTAAATTCCAAAAATCCAATTTCCCAATTTAATTACACTAAAGTGTATAACACACATTAATCACCCAAATCAATATTTCCAAAACATTAATTTATACAATTAATCATGCTCAATTACAACAAAACATGTCCAACACATTTCATCAAAAATCAAACCCAATTTTACATGCTGAAGCTCTCGGCAATATTGGCAATTTGTGTCTGATTCGGTTTCAATCCAATTAAATCCACAATCGATATTAAATCAATATTCCCAATCATTTTCAAGTCATCCAATGAATCAAAAAACAAAATCACCATGACAATAGGCTTCTCAAACTCTCGGCAATGGGGAAATTTTCAAATTAATTCCGAATTTAATCCAATCAAATCCTAAATCAATTTTCCCAATTGTTTTTCAAGTCATCCAATGAATCAAAAAACAAAATTCCAAGACATTTGGGATCATCAACCATTCGGCCAACACATCCAATTTTGGGGAAAATTGTTCCAAATCAATTTTCTTGAAATTGATCAAATCAAACTTCAATTAAACATGTATTAAGCATACTCAAACATCCAATTCATCCAAATCATGCTCAAAAACATTTTACCCAATTTTAAGCCCTAAATCAATTTCATGCTCAACCTTGCTCTGATACCATTGTTGGTGTTTGCTAAGGTCCCAAGATCATTAAACAAGCATGAAACAAGTGCGAATACAAATCAACGAAGTTGCGGAATACTCATATCGATCGGTTGAGCGACGCGGAGACGAACAAAAAAACTAAAAATCAGCTCACTGGTTGCTCGGCAGTTCACTGTCACAACCCACCATTTTCGGCCTTTTGAGGTATTCCTTGAAGCTCCAAGCTCCATCAAATGATTCCCGGCTCATGGGTGGACTTCCCTATCACCTTCGCATGTCTCTCGCAGTGTGCTAGCACTCTTGATTTTGCCATAAAATCATGACCTTTGTGCTTCCCTTTCTCTCGGCTTTTACCAAACCAGTGAAGAGATTTTTCAGCCCCTTGGGCGTGTAAAATGAGAGAAGAGAGGATGAGAGAAAGTTGTGTGAGTTGTGTTCAAAAATTGTGTATCTAATACAACAATAATTAAAAAAACAAATACCAAAATCAAATAAAGGTAAATAGCGTTTTTTTTAATTAATGCAACAACTCACATCAACCATCACACTTGAGTGTCAAACACTCAAACATCAACTTACATCAAGTCAATCAAGTTGTCAAGTCACATCACTCAAAGTGACAAGTGATTTGACGCTTGAAGTTGTTGGACAAAATGACCCATAGCGTTACTATTTGCGCAGATCATTGTGTTGTTGTAGCAAATTAACTATGTGACAAGGAAATTGCACTCTCATCATTTGTGATTAGATCACCATAGATATATAAATGAAGAGAGGTCCCCATGATTAGTTCTGGATTGTGAATGATATGAGACAGTATCAATCCCTGAAGGTTTAATCATTAAATATCCTTAGCCGGAGTATTATCGAGAATGGACATCGATAATGCGGAATAGGCTAGTATTGCACTTGTGTGCGTTGTGAGGGCACAACGGCATAGTTCTCATATATATAGTATCAGATACTTATGCAAGTGCGATAGGAGGTCGTGTTTCACCGATAGTACGGGAAACAGCTTCGCTCTGGATAGACCCCTCGGAATCCCATTGGTATTATGACTATGTGTCTATGGGAGGCCGAAATCAAGGTAGGTGTGTATAGTCTTAACCTGAGACTTACATCGCTAATACTTACGATAATCGATAGACTTTGGTCTTGGTGGTACAGGGCTTTAACCGGTTCTACGTACACCACTTCTGGGTTTATCAGAGAGTCGTAGTGTATTGGGTGTGATGTCAAGACGGAAGTATCACTTCAGTCATAGTGGAGATGATGTCACGCAGGATACGGTACTAGTGCTCTTGAGTGATGCTCATCCAATGGATATTGTGACCAGGTCATGAATATCCGATTATAGAGACTATGTTACCAGACATCCGATATGTGTTTCGGACGGGGCAGACAACTTATCCAGCCCCAGCCCTAGCACGTGACTATCCGATACTGGGCCGATATGCACGATACAATGGTATACTACGCTTGATACAGATCTTAATATTCTTAAATGGATATGTCCGGAGAATTAGGTAGACTTGGTGCTTGCTAGGAGTCGACCTTGTCTCGTAAATCGGTAGAACGTAGTACTTGGTACGTACGTGATTCGGATACACCGACGACCGTATTTACTGCCAACTTATCCGGGGATCTCATGGGTCGCTTCCCGATAATCCACCGATGACGCATAACTCGCACTATTAAATAATCTGGGATTATATAGAAGAAAGAGAAAATTAATCTAGGATTAATTACGGAGATATTTTATCTAGGATAAAATATCGTCTAGAGAGAGATAAAGATTAATTTGGAATTAATCGGTAAATTAATATATTCGATATATTAATGAAATTAGATTTCGACGCGGAATTAAAATTAGATTTTAATTCGGGCGAACGAATAATTATTTGTTAGAGACGTGAATAGTGAATTCGCTAGGCGTAATCATTTAATTACGACGCCGCAAGAAGTTCGTTATTTAATTGGAATTAGCGAACCCGAGCCCGATGTGATTGCGAGCACATTCGTATTTCGAATTCGAGTGCGCGTCGCAAGTCACATCAAGCGTCAAATCATTAGTCGCATCAAGCGTCAAATCACTTGTCACTTTGAGTGATGTGACTTGACAACATGTCACTTTATTAAAGTGACTTGATGTGAATAGTGATGGACTTGACATAAAGTGTAACAGCATTTTGGAGGGAAAACTTTATGGATTTGGCTCCAATATTCATTTGATTTATTTGATAAAGTTAAATGATAATTGATTATCTATTTTTGGAAAATATATAAATCAATTTTTGCTTTACATTTTATTAAGACAATTACACAACTTTCTTCTCTCTCTTTCTCTCTTCAAACTCACGCCCAAACTACAAAAGTGGACTGGTTTTTGAAGCCAAAATGGCGTGAGCAATGGGAAGCAAGAGTTGGGTTTTTGTGGCAAACCGCAAGTGCTAGCACACTACGAGACTTGCGAAGGTGGTAGGGAGGTTCACCCATGAGGCGGGACTCATCCGACGAGTTTGGAGCTTCGAAATGAGACCCAAAACTGCCAAAATCCATGTGAGCATGAACTGCAGCAGTGGGCGCACCAAACCAGTGGGTTTTGTGGCTTCAATCGTCTTCAAATCGACTCAACCGATAGATGTGAGTATTCCGCTATCTCCGTTGGTGTGTTCACACATTCTTTTCATGTCTTGTTTGATCTTGGGACCTAGATAATAACCAACAATGGCATCAAGAGCTATAGGTTCAAGCATGAAAAATGTAGGGCTTAAAATTTGGGTAAATGTTTGTTGAGCATGATTTGAATAAATTGATTGTTTAAGTATGCTTATAACATGTTTAATTTCATTTTGGTTGGACCAAAATGATTTGGAATTATTTTCCCCAAATTGATTACCTTGGCCGAATGTATTAGCTATTTTGGGTTCTTGGAAATTTTTTGTTTTTTGATTCATTAGATGAATTGGAATCATAATGTTTGATGTTAATTTGAGGTCAATTGGATTGTACTTTGAATTGGACAAAAAAACCCCAAAATCTTATGTTGGCCGAATGTAACTATGCCCTAATGTCTTGGTATTTTTTTGATTTTATGACATTGGATGTGTATGAAATCATTTAGGATGTGATTTAATGTCGATTGTGGGTTCGATTGGATGAAACCAATCGGACACAAAATCCATCCTTTGGCCGAAAGCATTAAAGCATGTAATAGGTTTGATTTTTTCATTTATGTGTTGGACATATGATAATGATAATGCATGATTAATTGGACTAAATAGTGTTTTAGAAATATTGATTTAGTTGATTAATCATGTAATACACTTTAGATTAATTGAATATGAAATTGGATTTTGTATATTTAATTAATAATTTGGAAATTGGCCTATTTTTGGACTTTAATGTTGTAATTGGGCTTATTCGGCTTGATTTTATCAAGTTGGGTTTAGGCCAAATGGATTGGATATAATTGGGCCTAAAACCACAACCATAAAGCCCAAATGCGACTAATGAACCTTTAAAGTTCAATTGGGCCTAATGGGCCAAGATTGATTTATGGGCTTATGGGGTAAATCCGGATTGGACTTTGGTTATCGGTTTGACCCGAGTTGACCAAAAGTCCACGCCTTAAGAAATCAATTAAAAGCCCATTGGACCTTAATTGAATTGACGTTGGACGTTAATCGGTCTTTGAGACGCGTTACGATTAAATTTGGAATTTAAATCGTAAAAGGTTTATTAAATAAAAGTGTAATATTTAATTGGAATTGAATAGTGAATTAGTATTAAATACATGTTAAATTAGATTTAATGATGTAGTTTAATTTAATTCATGAATTCGTACTTTAAGTACTTATTCGCAAAAACGAGTTTGACTCGAACAAATCAAATCGTGTTTGAACATTGGATGATCACTTAATTATCAGATTAATTAATTTGATTATGTAGATTGATTGATAGCATGCTTATGTGTGAATACGTGGGTGTTTGTATGAATAATGTATATCGGATGGATATTAGTCGGGTGGGGCAATTTTAGAAATTGTTGTAATAAATTCGATTTATTAAATTGGACCTGCGTGTCCAGCCTTATCACCTTCATTCTCTTTGTATTCTCTTCTCACCTATTCCCCTCCATGTAAATGAGTTTCTTTAGAAGTGTAGTGTAACGGGTAGAAGTAATACAAGTGCTAGCTTGAGTGAGAAAGTGAGAGATTTGATCTAGGATCAATGTAAAGTATCCATCCGCATATCATTATTATTTATTTTCATACTCGCTTTATTATGTATTTAGAATTCATGTTTAAGGGTGTATGATGATGAGACCTAACAAAGATAATTAAATTGGTAGCCAATTTGCACGCGAAAAACCCTCGTTAAATATCAAGCGTTATTTTCCTTCCATTGAGTGATTCTTGCTCAAGATCCGAGATTGGCAGGGGTTGTTGGCCAAAGTCAAGCCCTTGTCCGTCGAAGATGTGTTTTAATCACGAGGCTTTGTTCCATATCGGTGTCGAGTCCAAGTTGTGGTTTGTTGGCCAAAGTCAAGACCACTTCTTGTCCATTGACATTGATTACGAAGCTTCATGTCAATGGGTCCACGCTTGACTGGGATCACTAGGTTTGTTGTGCCAGAGCCAAGGCCTAGTTGATTCAGAGGAGAAAAAGGTTAGGGTATATATTCGATATATAGGCATATATTAAGATATTGTTTGGGACTTGGATGTCCACCTATGGATCTAGGAGTTGGATGAGATCCATTGATCTTCGAGATCTACCTAGTAATTATCATACAATTTGTGGCTAAAGTCAAGATTGTGTGATATTTAACGGGATCCTAGCCCACTAGGAAACACGGTTTCCCGAGTACTCGACAGAGGGTTAGAGGCTCGACGAAAAATAGTGGGAGCAAGTATTGAATTTGCAACATTCGTTCGAATACTCGCTAAACGCGCTCATCTATATTTATCTGTCATATTAATCAAAAGTATTAGTTGGACTATATTTTATGTTGTTTTAAATATATATATAGTTGGACTATATACAAACTCATTCGATATATAGTTGATTTTATAATTGGATTACAGTAATCAATATAATTGAATTAAAATTATAGTTGATTAAATAATTGGATTATTGTAATCATTATAATGAATAGTACCTTATTAAATTGATTAAATAGTTGGGACTATTGAAATCAAGAAAGAATTGAAAAGTTGAATATTTAAAACATATAATCCTTGGATTAAATGTTTTAAATGATTTAATTTCATTGGGAATTAATAATAGGTTACTTTATTGGATAAAATAACTTGTTATATCTAAGCCCATAATTAAGCAAATAGTAGAGCATAAAATCTTTGGAAGATTTATGTGATGATGACTTTAGTGCTTAATTTAATATACTTGACAATAAATCTATCTTTAGATTTTAAAGGTATTAAAATTGCAATTAATAATTCTTGGAGAATTAATTGACTATTCTAGTGGAGAAAAGTCAAAGTTTGCAATTGGGCATGTAGCACATGGTGCACATCGTTTCGATATTCCAAAACCCAAGGTGGCCAAAGGTTTGTGAAACATTGAAAGGATAATTGACATATCCAAAGTGACTACCATTTAGATATGGCAGACACGAAGGAATTAAAGAAAGGGCGAGGCTCTAACTTTAAAAAATATTTGTCAAAGTTATGTCACTACTAGTATTGAAATTGGATTTTAAATACTTAGTGTGGTACATAAAATATATGTATTGATGTTCAAATCCGCTATGAGCTGGATACTGACTTCAAGCCGAGATTTCTCTGCGAATCGGAAACGGGACGAAAGTCGCTGTTTCGACCGTAGATACCTAAGTTTAGGAACTACCCTTTGGGTATGTACTTAAATTAGGAACTGTTATAATGTAACTAGTTTGACTAGAGACATTATCTCTATATCAGTGTTTAATCCGTTGCGGATAAACCTTATATTCTAGAACACTAAGTGTTTTATTATATAAAGATGATACTGAGATAAACACATTAGATGTGAATAACATAATTTATATTTGAATATAATAAAATCTCAAACATATAAAAATGACAAATAAATAGCTCAAATTGATTTGATCAATCGAGACTTATTTGTGGCATTGTTGTCTAGGACACAATTAAACGAGACTCATATATCCACACTTTTGAAGAGTGGGTACTAGGACTGATTTGACTATTCAAATAAGGTCTGCGAATCTAGTTTATTAGGTAAAGTACCTAAAATACTATTTACTTGGTATAACTGACTGAGCTTGGTCACAATCATCACTATGAGTCTTCCATAACTCTAGCTCCAGTGGCTCAGTGGGTTTAGGCGGGAGAGGTGTCTGAATAGTATACAGTATCCTCTCAGCCCCAAGCACTATCTTGAGGTTCATTTCCCAGTCGGCAAAGTTTGTCCCTTTGAAGACATTATCGCCCATGATTATGTCGCGGATATTACCTTTGCCAATCATCTTGACAACTATAGTCCAACTATAAAGTCAACGATGTTATGGGTACAGTCAAACTGTTACATATAAAAATAACAATATATTAGTCCAACTAATTATTTAAAATATTGACGAAATAATTTTGAAAGACGCATAAGGCTAAATATCTGAATGAAATGCAAATTCAATAATAGCCTCCCACTATTTTCATCAAGTTTCTAACCCTCTGTAGAGAACTCGGGAAATCGAATTTCCTAGTGGGCTAGGATCCCGTTAAATAACACACAACCTTGACTTTGGCCAATAAAAATTGTATGCTATTTAACATAGGTAGATCTCCATGATCAATTGGATCTCATCCAATTCCTAGATCCGGTTAGGTGGACATCCAAGTCCGAAACATATGTATAATGTCAATGTATCTAATACATTTTCCTAACCCTATCCTCCAAATCAACTAGGCCTTGGCTTTGGCCAAAAACAAACCTAATGATTCCAGTTAAGCGGGACCCATTGACAAGGAAGTTTCGTAATCAATGTCGTTGGACAAAAAGTGATCTTGACTTTGGCCAATAAAAATCACGATTTGGACAAGACACCGATATGCAACAAAACTCTCATGATTCAAGTACATCCTTGATTGACAAAGGTCTTGACTTTGGTCAAAAACAAACCAATGCCAACTTCGGATCTTGAACAAGACCATTCAATGGAAGGATATTCGCTTAATATAAATTGAGGGATTTTCGCGTAATTGGCAACCAATTTATTTATCTTTGTTAGGTCTCATCATCATACACCCTTAAGCATGTTTCTAAAACATCATAAAGCGCGTAAAGTAAATTAATAGTGATATGCGGATGGATATATAAACAACTTGTTCCTAGAACAAATCACTCCCTTTCCTCTCCCCGTTAGCATATTCTACTTCTACCCAATTACATAATACAATAAGAGAAACCTCATTTACATTGAGGGGAATTAGGTGAGAAGAGAATACAAAGAGATAAAGAGATAAGGCTGGACACGCAGGTCCAATTTATAAATTCCAAATTTACAATAATTTCTAAAAATTACCCTTTCCCTTCTAATATCCATCCGATATACACTATTCATTCATCACATACATATATATTCAAACAAGACATGCTTTTACAACCAATCTAATCCAATTAATTAGTCTTTGTTTAAGTGATCATCCAATGTTCAAACAACGGTTTGATTTTGCGCGAGTCCAACTCGATTGATGAGAATAAGTACATAAGGTACGAATTCACGAATTATATCGAACTACTAATTAATCTAATTTAATTCGTATTCAATACTAATTCAATTATTTAATTCCAAATTAAATGTTTACACTTTTAATGTGCTTTAAAGACTTAGATTCTAAATCCAATTCTATTGGGTCTCAAAGCCCAACTAACATCCAATGTTTAATTTAATTCAAGTCAAATGGGCTTTCAATTGATTTATTAAGGCTTGGGCTTTGGTCAATGTGGGTCATACCCAATTACCAAGCCCAAATAAGGAATCACCCTTAAGTGCCATAAAACCAATTTCAAGCCCATAAGGCCCAATTAAATTATTAAAGCCCATTATATTATATTTGGACTTAATGGAGTGATTTAGGCCCAAATTGGATCCAATCCATTTGGCCCAAATCTACTTGGTCCAACCAAGCCCATTATGCCCAAATAAAATATTAAAAGCCCAATTCACCAATTAAGCCCATTAATTAAATTTTAATATTCCAAACATTAAAGTCCAATTAATTAAAGTGTAAAACCAAGATTAATATATTAAACCAAATATTTCAAAAAATACCCATTTAATTTATTAATCATTTATTGTTCAAAATAAATGTCCAACATTAATTTTAACAAAAAATCAACTCCTTTTCATGTCCTGTACATTCGGCCAAGGTGAGTTTTTTGTGTCGATTGTTTTTCAATCCGATTGAATTACTAATCTACGTCCCGTACACGTTCTAAGTCATCCAATTATCTTAAACACAAAAAATTCCAATCCACTCCAAGTAGCAACACATTCGGCCAAGGCATGAATTTGGGGAAAAATCATCCAATGCATTTTTCATAAAATTGATTCCATTATAACATCATGTTATAAACATGCAAGCATACTAATTCATCAAATTCACAAGAACATGCTTTTATCAATTTACCACACCCATTCGGCCAAGGTCAAAATTTTGGGGAAAAATCATCCAATGCATTTTTCATAAAATTGATTCCATGTAACATCATTCTATATACATGCAAGCATACTTATTCATCAAATTTCACAAGAACATGCTTCAACCAATTTGTCAAATTTTTAACCTAAAGTATTTCATGCTTAACCATGGCTCCATGATACCATTGTTGGTTTCTATAATATGTCCCAAGGAAAGATTAAGCATTCATGAAATACTATAAATGAATATATAAAAGACTTGAAGCATGGCGGAATCATACTTACAAAGCTATGTGATGAAGAAGATGATCAAATGGTGGAAGCTCCAAGTGTTGGAAGATTCGGCCAAGAGGAGGAAGAAGACTTGAAGCTCCAAGCTTTTGTATTCCAAGCTCTTTGATGGTTTCCCTATCACCTCTTTTGATCCCTTGCTTGTGCTAGCAAAAATGGAGAATAGAAGATCAAATCTTCCTTTGTCCTTCCATGGAGTTCACGGCAATGTGAAGAAATTTTAGAGAGAAAGAGTTTTGTGTAATTGATTTTTGTTTTACCAAAAATCAATTTATATTTATGCCATAATTTTATTAAATTAATAATAAATCTATGACACAAACCATGCAATGGCTTAGAGTGTCAAACACTCAAACTCCATGCAAAACATTTGAGTGTAATGCACATTATCACCATGCAATGCCTTATCAATTAAATAATGCATATGATGACAAGTGTCATGTGGGCCCCACACGTTTCCTAATGAAAGTGGGCCCACGTCCACTCACGCGTTCGGGTTCGATATTTTCGAAATACCGAGCTAGCGTCGCGACGTTAATTAAATCGGATTTAAATAAATAATCGCTCCTAGCGAAATTATTATTTACGTCGCTTACGAATTAATTCTAAATTAACTCGTATGCCCGAATTAAAATCTAATTTTAATTTCGCGTCGAAATCGAATTTCGATTATTATATCGAATACAATAATTTTATCGATTAATTCCAAATTAATCGTTCTCTCTCTAAATTAGGCACTTTATCCAAGATAAAGTTTCTCCGCAATTAATCCAAGATTAATTAAGTCCGAATCAAATATCATAGGTGAATCTTCAGGAAGCGACCCAAGAGATCTCCGGATATTTTGGCAGTAAATACGGTCGTCGGATAATCCGAACACGTACGTACCTCGTACTACGTCTTTACCGATTTACAAGACAAGGTTGGCTTCTAGCAAAGCGCCATGCCTACCCAATTCTCAAGAAATATTCTTATAGGAATATAAGATCTGTATCAGGCGTAGTATACCGTAGTATTGCGTACATCGATCCAGTATCGGATGATCACATGCTAGGCCTGGGGCTGGAGATGTGTCTGCCCCGTACGAAACATATATCGGACATCAAGCAACTAGTCTCTTTAAATCGGACAATCCTGACCTGGTCATATTGTCCCGACGGTTGCAACCTTTTATAGAGTGCTAGTTCTGTATCCTGCGTGATCATCACCTCCATATGTCTGAAGCGATACTTCCATCTTGACATCACATCCAGTACACTACGATTCTCGATAAACCCAGAGAGGGTGTACACAGAACCGGTTAAGGTCCCCAACCACCAAAACCAAAGTTTACCGATTGTCGCAAGTACTAGCGATGTAAGTCTCAGGTTAAGACCATATACACCTACCCTGATGCGGCCTCCCATAGACACGTAGACATACTACCAATGGGATTCCGCGGGGTCTATCCAGAGCGAAGCTGTTTTCCGTACCATCGGTAAAACACAACCTCCTATCGCACTTGCATAAGTATCCAATACTTAAATATATGAGAACTATGCCGTTGTGCCCTCACAACGTGCACAAGCGCAATACTAGTCTATTCCGCATTATCGATGTCCAGTCTCGATAATACTACGACTAGGGATATTTAATGATTAAACCTTTGGGGACTGATACTGTCTCATATCATTCTCAGGCCAGGTACTAATCATATGGACTTTCGCCATTTATAAGTCAAAGTAAATAATATTACAAAACGGCAAAAGGCAATTTCATTATCACATAGTTAATTTTGTACAATAATACAATATCATTTACAAACAGTGACGCTATGGGACATAATGTCTAACACAGTGGTCAGTGGGAGGATAGGGATACTCGATGAAAATCGGAGTAATACTGTTCTAGGCACGAAGTCCTGAATGGAACATAAATAGTTCATCTATGATGAATCTATACCATTAATCTTCAAATACACATGAAACTCGTAGATCGGATAGAGTCAGAAAACAACCTAGCGTATGGGTTTCTGATCTAACCTCATAAAGATGTCAATCTTATGAAGGTATATCCACCGACTACGTTTTGAGGAAGTGATACGAGGTATCGACTCCCTATTGTGGCAAAGTGCCATAAGTCCGAAATGGATTCCATGTATAACAACTATTTTGGATACTAGTTGTTGTACCACAAGGCATTGTGCCTATTGGTACATTAAACGTCTTCAAGGAAGAATAGACATACCAATGTACAAAGCTGGGCTTTTGACGGAAAGGTATCGTTATCAACATTGTGTTAATAACGGTTCAACCTCTTACCTGTTGCCATGGTAAATCCATTTGAAGATGCTTGTAGATAACTGTATATTTCATTTATGAAATGTGTCAGTTACAAATCAAAATCGCTTTCCTGAAAAGGAAACCTTTTGGAGGATGTTTACAACATCCTGACGATTTTGTATAACCAATAAACGAGGTTTGCGGGTTATTCGATCCATATTTGGATTGAAGCAAGCATAAGTTCTTGGAAATGTCGTTTTGAAATAATCATAATGGTTATGATTTGAATCAAAACGAAATAATTCTTGTGTATATAAGGAGGTTAGTGGGAGAGCGCACTGACAGTTAAATTCCCATATAGCATTGATGAAAGCTTGGCTTTCAATAGAAATTCTCCGTAGAATTCTGGGGAGTAAAACCCTTTATTCAAGAAATAAAGATCTACTGGGATAGATTTGGAGTTGTTAACACTCTCTGGGAAATTGTACATTAAAATTACTTGTATTGGTGTCTCACACGCTTCGAGCATATGGAGTCACGATCAGGTCAATCCAAGTGATAGTCACTGGATTGAAGTTAAGAACATCTGTTAGTATCTCAGAGAACTAAAGATGATATCTTAAACTATGGAGAATGAGAACTTGAAGTGACTGGGATCACTGCTGCAAGTTTCCAAACGATTAAATAATACGGTACTATTAAGTTTGAACATTGGGGACAGGAAGCTGGAAATATTCCGAGTAAGATAACTGTTGCCGAATAAACAACAAATGCGGATTATTGCTGCAGCTGAGGCAGCAAAAGAAGCCATTTGGATCGAAAATAAATCTAATTAGATTAGATATAGTTCTGTTAGCAGCTGAGCTAGGCGTCAGCACATGCTAAGGAATTAAAGGTCTCATCGACGATCCAGATATATACTTCTATATCATCTGATTCGTTCGGATCATACATCGTGGCGATGTGATGATCGTATAAATCGCGTCAAACGATAATCAAACAAATCCGCTGACGAAAACCTTTCCTCAGCAATTTGAGCGAACCGTACATAATCGGGTGTGGGACACTTGAGTGACTGGCTATGTGCCAAGTGGGAGATTGTTGGACAAAATGACCCATAGCGTCACTATTTGCGTAGATCATTGTGTTGTTGTAGCAAATTAACTATGTGACAAGGAAATTGCACTCTCATCATTTGTGATTAGATCACCATAGATATATAAATGAAGAGAGGTCCTTATGATTAGTTCCTGGATTGAGAATGATATGAGACAGTATCAATCCCTGAAGGTTTAATCATTAAATATCCCTAGCCGGAGTATTATCGAGACTGGACATCGATAATGCGGAATAGGCTAGTATTGCACTTGTGTGCGTTGTGAGGGCACAACGACATAGTTCTCATATATATAAGTATCTGATACTTATGCAAGTGCGATAGGAGGTCGTGTTTCACCGATAGTACGGGAAACAGCTTCGCTCTGGATAGACCCCTCGGATTCCCATTGGTATTATGACTATGTGTCTATGGGAGGCCGAAATCAAGGTAGGTGTGTATAGTCTTAACCTGAGACTTACATCGCTAATACTTACGATAATCGTAGACTTGGTCTGTGGTGGTACAGGGCTTTAACCGGTTCTGCGTACACCACTTCTGGGTTTATCAGAGAGTCGTAGTGTATTGGGTGTGATGTCAAGACGGAAGTATCACTTCAGTCATAGTGGAGATGATGTCACACAGGATACGGTACTAGTGCTCTTGAGTGATGCGCATCCAATCGGGATATTGTGACCAGGTCATGAATATCCGATTATAGAGACTATGTTACCAGACATCCGATATGTGTTTCGGACGGGGCAGACACTTATCCATCCCCAGCCCTAGCACGTGACTATCCGATACTGGGCCGATATGCACGATACAATGGTATACTACGCTTGATACAGATCTTATATTCTTAAATGGATATGTCCGGAGAATTGGGTAGACTTGGTGCTTTGCTAGGAGTCGACCTTGTCTCGTAAATCGGTAGAACGTAGTACTTGGTATGTACGTGATTCGGATACACCGACGACCGTATTTACTGCCAACTTATCCGGGGATCTCATGGGTCGCTTCCCGATAATCCACCGATGACGCAAAACTCGCACTCTTAAATAATCTGGGATTATATAGAAGAAAGAGAAAATTAATCTAGGATTAATTACGGAGATATTTTATCTAGGATAAAATATCGTCTAGAGAGAGATAAAGATTAATTTGGAATTAATCGGTAAATTAATATATTCGATATATTAAATGAAATTAGATTTCGACGTGGAATTAAAATTAGATTTTAATTCGGGCGAACGAATTAATTTAGAATTAATTCGTTAGCGACGTGAATAGTGAATTCGCTAGGCGTAATCATTTAATTACGACGCAACGGAAAGTTCGTTAATTTGGAATTAGCGATCCCGAGCCCGAGTGTGATTGCGAGCACATTCGTATTTCGAATTCGAGTGCGGCGTCGCAAGTCACATCAAGCGTCAAATCATTAGTCGCATCAAGCGTCAAATCACTTGTCACTTTGAGTGATGTGACTTGACACATGTCACTTTATTAAAGTGACTGATGTGAATAGTGATGGTCTTGACATAAAGTGTAAAAGCATTTTGGAGGGAAAAAACTTTATGGATTTGGCTCCAATATTCATTTGATTTATTTGATAAAGTTAAATGATAATTGATTATCTATTTTTGGAAAATATATATAATCAATTTTTGCTTTACATTTTATTAAGACAATTACACAACTTTCTTCTCTCTCTTTTCTCTCTTCAAACTCACACCAAACTACAAAAGTGGACTGGTTTTTGAAGCCAAAATGGCGTGAGCAATGGGAAGCAAGAGTTGGGTTTTTGTGGCAAAAACCGCAAGTGCTAGCACACTACGAGACTTGCGAAGGTGGTAGGGAGGTTCACCCATGAGGCGGGACTCATCCGACGGAGTTTGGAGCTTCGAAATGAGACCCGAAACTGCCAAACCAGTGAGCATGAACTGCAGCAGTGGGCGCACCAAACCAGTGGGTGTTTTGTGGCTTCAATCATCTTCAAATCGACTCAACCGATCGATGTGAGTATTCCGCTATCTCCGTTGGTGTGTTCACACATTCTTTCATGTCTTGTTTGATCTTGGGACCTAGATAATAACCAACAGAAGTGACTAGCGATTTGACGCTTGATGTGACTAATGATTTGACGCTTGATTTGACTTGCGTGCCGCACTCGAATTTGAAATGCGAATACGCTCGCAAACAATCCCGGGCTCGGGTTCGCTAATTCCAAATTAACGAATTTTCTGTTGCGACGTAATTAAAAGATTATGCCTAGCAAATCACTATTCACGTCGCTAGCGAATTAATTCTGAATTAATTCGTTCGCCCGAATTAAAATCTAATTTTAATTCCGCGTCGAAATCAAATTTCTTTTAATATATCGAATATATTAATTTATCGATTAATTCCAAATTAATCGTTCTCTCTCTTTAAATGATATTTTATCCCAGATAAAATATCTCTGCAATTAATCCCAGATCAATTTTCTCTCTCATTTAATTAATCCCAGATTAATTAAAGGTACGAGTCATACGTCATTGGTGAATCTTTGGGA
The DNA here is from genome assembly GCA_019454045.1 of Zanthoxylum bungeanum. Taxonomy (NCBI): domain Eukaryota; kingdom Viridiplantae; phylum Streptophyta; class Magnoliopsida; order Sapindales; family Rutaceae; genus Zanthoxylum; species Zanthoxylum bungeanum. The sequence goes on along the minus strand of SKCR01005177.1, from coordinate 10,506 downwards.
AGTGACCCATGAGATCCCCGGATATGTTGGCAGTAAATTCGGTCATCGGACTATCCGAACACGTAAGTACCTAGTACTACGTTTGTACCGATTTACAAGACAAGGTTGGCTTCTAGCAAAGCGCCATGCCTACCTAATTCTCCAGAAATATCCTTACAGGAATAAAGGATCTATATCAGGCGTAGTATACGTAGTATTGCGTATGTCGATCCAGTATCCGTTGATCACGTGCTAGGCCTGGGGCTGGAATTATGTCTGCCCCGTACGAAGCACATATCGGATGTCTGGTAACTAGTCTCTATAATCGGATAACTATGACCTAGTCATATTATCCCGATGACTGCCTAGTACTTAATAGAACCAGTACCGTATCCTACGCGACCATCATCTCCATATGATTGGACTGACACTTCTGTCTTGACATCACACCCAACACACTACGATTCTCAATATACCAAGCATATGCGTATGTAGAACCTGTTAAAGCCCTGGACGACCGCAACCAAAGTATATTGATTGTCGCAAGTATTAGCGGTGCAAGTCTCAAGTTAAGACCAAATACACCTACCCTGATTTCGAACTTCCATAGACACATAGTCATACTACCAATGGAATTCTGAGGGGGTCTATCCAAAGTGAAGCTGTTTCCCATACCATCGGTAAAACACAACCTCCTATTACACTTGCATGAGTATCCTATACCCAAATATATGAGAACTATGTCGTTGTGCACTCACAACACGCACAAGTGTAATACTAGTCTTTTACGTATTTATCGATGTTCAATCTCGATAATACTCTGACTAGGGATATTTAATAATTAATCCTTCGTGGACTGATACTGTCTCATATCATTCTCAATCCAGGAACTAATCATAGGGACCTCCTATCATTTATACATCTAGGTGATCTAATCACAAATGATAAGAGAGCAATCTCCTTTGTCACATAGTTAATTTGTACAACAACACCATGATCTGTACAAATAGTGACGCTATGGGTCATAATTGTCCAATAATTATCCCAATGGTTGCAACTCTTAGAGAACCAGTTCTGTATCCCTGTGTGACCATCATCTCCATATGACTGAAGTGATACTTCCATCTTGACATCACACCCAATACACTACGATTCTCAATAAACCCAGAAGAGGCGTACACAGAACCTGTTAAAGTCTTGGATGACCAAAACCAAAGCGTATTGATTGTCGCAAGTACTAACGATGCAAGTCTCAAGTTAAGACCAAATACACCTACCCTGATGCGGACTCCCGTAGACACATAGTCATACTACCAATGGGATTCTGCGGGCTGTATCCAGAGCGAAGCTGTTTTCCGTACCATCGGTAAAACACAACCTCCTATCACACTTGCATAAGTATCCTATACTTAAATATATGAGAATTATGTTGTTACGCTTCCATAACACGCACAAGTGCGATACTAATCTATTCCGTATTATCGATGTCCAGTCTCGATAATACTACGACTAGGGATATTTAATGATTAAACCGTCGTGGATTGATACTGTCTCATATCATCTCAATCTGGAACTAATCATAAGGACTTTCATCATTCACACATTTAAGTAATCTAATTACTAATGATAAAAGGCAATTTTCATTGCTACATAATTAATTTGTACAAAAACACAATGTCTTTTACAAATAGTGACGCTATGGGTCATAACTGTCCAACAATCACCCACTTGGCTATAGCCAGTCACTCAAGAATCTAATACCGGAACTATGTACATGTCGCTCAAACTTTTACCGAGGAAAGGGCTTTCGTCAGTGATCTGCAATGTTGTCCTCTGATGCGACCTTCTCGATCTTCATATCGCCACAATGTATGATCTCATGAATCAAATGGAAATGTCGAAGAAAATGCTTGGATCATTGATGAGACCGTGGTTCCTTAGCCTGCGCTATAGCCCCGTTATTGTCATAATACAATGGAATGGCTCAATTGCTAACGAGAATTACTCCTAATCCAATTAGGAATTTTCGGATCAAAACTGCCTCATTTGCTGCTTCAGCTACAGTGATATACTCTTCTTCTGTTGTTGAATCGGCAACAGTCTCTTGCTTGGAAGATTTCCAACTTACTGCTCCGTTATTCAAACAAAATATGTACCCGGATTACGACTTACAGTCGTCTTTATCGGCTTGGAAACTTGCATCGGTATACCCAGTTTCCTCAAGTTCTCCATCTCCATAGATTAAGAAAGCATCTTTAGTTCGTCTAAGATACTTAAGGATATTCTTAACCTCCATCCAGTGACCTTCACCTGGATCGGTCTGATAGCGACTACACATGCTCAAAGCATAGGAGACATCAGGTCGCGTACATATCATGGCATACATGATCGATCCGACTACCGAGGTGAACGGTATCCGACTCATGCTGTCTCTCTCATCTGGAGTTTTAGGACACATGTCCTTAGATAGAGTGACGCCATGTGACACTGGCAACAGTCCTCTCTTGGACTGATCCATGTTGAATATCTTCAACACTTTGTCAATGTATGTGCTCTGGGAGAGTCCAAGCAGCTTTCTAGATCTATCCTGATAGATCTTTATTCCTAGAATAAAGGCTGCTTCTCCCAGATCTTTCATGGAGAATTTCAATGAAAGCCAAGCTTTCACCGACGTTAACATGGGAATGTCATTGCCAATAAGCAATACATCATCAATGTAAAGGACAATGAATGTCAGTGCTCTCCCACTAACCTTCTATATACACAAGGATCATCCTCGCTTTGAACGAAATCATATTCTTTTATGATCTCATCAAAGTGTTGGTTCCAAGAATTCGATGCTTGCTTCAATCCATAAATGGTTGATTTAACTTACAAACCTTGTTTGCAAGTCTCGGCACGACAAAACCGTCAGGCTGTTGCATAAAACATCCTCCAAAAGGTTTCCGTTAAGGAAAGTGTTTTGACGTCCATCTGCCATATCTCGTAATCGAAATATGCAGCTATCGCAAGCATTATCCGAATGGATTTAATCATGGCAACGAGTGAGAAAGTTTCATCATAATCGACACCATGTATTGACGATACCCCTTCGCTACAAGCCTAGCTTTGAAAGTTTGTACGTTGCCATACATGTCGGTCTTCTTCTTGAAGACCCATTTGCATCCAATAGGCTTTACGCCTTTGGTGCATCAACCAGTGTCCAAACTTGGTTGGTGTACATGGAATTCCATTTCGGACTTCATGGCCTCTTGCCATAAAATCAGAATCTATATCTTGTATCTCTTCCTCATACGTAGCCGGTTCGTTATCCTCAATGAGATTAATATCTACATGAGGTGAGATCAGAAACCCATACCTCTCAGGTTGTTTCCTGACTCTCTCTGACCTACGCGGTCCTTGTGTAATCAAAGATTGTGGTACAGATTCATCCCTGATGAACTGTTCATGTTCCGTTGAGGATTCTATGCTAGGAACAGTATCACTTGATTTTCATCGAGTTCTGCTCTCCTCCCACTAACCACTGCATTTAGGAATTCCTTCTCAAGGAAAACCGCATGTAGAGCAACAAATACTTTGTTCTCTTGTGGGTGATAGAAGTAATATCCTTTGGTTTCCCTAGGATATCCTACAAATAGGCATTATCCGATTTGGGTTCAAGTTTGGTACCTTCTCAACGTTTGACGTATGCCTAGCATCCCCAAATCTTCAGGAATGAGAAACCCGGTTTCTTTCTTGTCCATATCTCATATGGAGTCTGTTGAACAGACTTTGACGGAACCTTAATCAAAATAAGTATTGCATTTTTTAATGCATATCCCCAGAAGGAAATAGGTAGCTCAGTGCGACTCATCATAGACCTTACCATGTCTAACAAAGTTTGGTTTCTCCATTCGAACACACCGTTTAATTGCGGTGTTCCAGGAGGAGTCCACTATGAAAGAATACCATATTCTTTCAAGTAGTCAAGAAACTAATTGCTCAAGTATTCGCCACCACGGTCCGACCGTAATGTCTTAATACTCTTGCCGGTCTGTTTTTCAACTTCGTGTCGAAACTCTTTGAATTTCTCAATAGTTTCCAACTTGTGTTTCATAAAATACACATAACCATAACGCGATGCATCATCCGTAAAGGTTACGAAGTATTCATATCCACCTCTAGCCTGGCTAGACATGGCCCACAAACGTCACTATGAACAAGGGCTAACAGTTCGGTGGCGCGTACACCTTTACCGCTAAAAGGTGACTTAGGCATTTTGCCTAATAAGCAAGATTCGCAGACGTCATATGATTTTGGATCAAATCTATCCAAGTACCCACTCTTCGAAAGTGTGGATATGCGAGTCTTGTTTATGTGTCCCAGACGACAATGCCACATATAAGTTTCATCTTTATGACTTACTTTAAGTCTTTTGTTTGTTACAGAATATGGTTGAGATTGATTTATATTCAAAATATATAGACCATTATTTACAAGAGCAGTGCAAATTTCTATATCATTTTTATACATAAAACACCCAGTGTTTCGAAATAAAAAAGTATACCCACATTGGGTTAACATAGATACAGAAATAATATTCCTAGTCAAACTAGGTACATAATAATAGTCTAAAAGTTTAAGTACATGCCCCGAGGGCAGTTCCAAAACAAAAGTGCCCACGGCCAAAACGGCAACAGATGTCCCATTTCCAACACGCAGATCAATCTCCCCTGACGCCAGTTTCCTGCTAATCCGCAGATCCTGCACATCAGTACAAATGTGAGTACCACAACCAGAATCAAAAATCCAATTTTTAAAACTAGAAGTAGTCATGTTTATTTCTATAACAAACATACATGAGGCCGGTGTCTTGCCCACCTTTATCTCCTTCTGGAGCGCCTTGTACTCGCGGCAGTCACGCTTCCAGTGACCCCGCTTCCCGCACTGAAGGCATATATCCTGAGACTTGTCCTTTGGCTTCCCATAAGCCTTTGATGTTTTGCCTTTGCCTTTCTTTTTCTTCTTCTTCTTGATACCTCCAATCGCCCTGGGCCCAGCCCTCGGTGTCCGAGATGTAGAAGCGAAGTGTGCCTCGCGCTTCTTACTCTTAAGAAGTTCCTTCTCAGCCTCACGCAGCGTGGATATCAGCTCTCCAAGATTCTGCTCTTGGTTCATCATATTGTAATTCATGATAAACCCACTCCAAGTGTCGGGGAGAGACTGCAAGATCAAATCTATAGAGGTCTCTATCTCAAAGATAATCCCCATTTGTCCAAGCTACTCAATATCGGCAACCATCTGTGTCACGTGATGTTCAACAGATGTACCCTCCGACATCCGAGCACGGAAGAGCTTCTTCTGTAACTCATATCTTTGCGATCTAAGGTTAGATCGGTGCAGATCATTCAACTTCGCCAACATAGTATAGGGATCCAATCCCTTGTTCTGTCGACGGAAATGTGGGTCATAGCAGCAAGCATGATAGATTGAGAAGTTGCGTTTCATCACTATGTGTCATCCAAAGATCTAGCTCGAGCAACTGATCAGATCTGAGCTTAGGCCCAAGAGGTCTCTCTATAGTATATAGTAGCCTCTCGGATCCAAGGACTGTCCTTAGATTCATGTCCCAATCGGAAAAGTTAGTGTCGTTGAAGACATTATCGCCCATGATGATGTCCTAGACACTGTTCTTTCCAGTCATTTTAACTGCGATAATCTAATTATCCAATTAACAATGTAGGGTACAGTCCAACTGTTACAAGAAAAAATAACATATATTAGTCCAACTAATAAAATAATTTGACGAAATATTTGAAAGCGCGTAAAGCTAAGTATTTGAACGAAATTGCAAATTCAATACTAGCCTCCCACTATTTTTGACGAGCCTCTAACCCTCTGTCGAGTACTCGGGAAACCCAGTTTCCTAGTGGGCTAGGATCCCGTTAAATAACGCACAACCTTGACTTTGGCCAACAAGCTGTATGATATTTAACTAGGTAGATCTCGAAGATCAATTGGATCTCATCCAATTCCTAGTCTGAAACATAAACAATATATATGCCAATATATCCAATATATTTTCCTAACCTTTTCCTCTGAATCAACTAAGCCTTGGCTTTGCACAACAAGCTTAATGATTCTAGTTAAGCGGGACCCATTGACCTTGGAAAGCTTCGTAATCAATGTCGATGGACAAGAAGTGATCTTGACTTTGGCCAACAAATCACAACTTGGACAAGACACTGATATGGAACAAAGCCTTCATGATTCAAACACATCCGCAATTGACAAAGGTCTTGACTTTGGCCAACAAACCAATGCCAATTTTGGATCTTGAGTAAGAATCACTCAATGGAAGAAAAACGCTTAATATGTTTTGAGGGTTTTTCGCGTAAATTGGCAACCAATTTATTATCTTTGTTAGGTCTTATCATCATACACCCTTAAACATGCATTTTAAACACATAATAAGCCGCGAAAGTAAATTAATAACGATATGCGGATGGATATTTAACAACTTGTTCCTAGAACAAATCACTCTCTTTCCTCTCCCCGGCTAGCACTATTCTACTTCTACCCAATTACATAATACAATAATAGAAACCTCATTACATTGAGGGGAATTAGGTAGAGAGAGAGAATACAAAGAAATAATGAGAGATAAGGCTGGACACGCAGGTCCAATTTATAAATTCCAAATTTACAACAATTTCTAAAATTGCCCTTTCCCTTCTAATATCCATGATATACGTTTTCATTCAACACATCCATATATTCATTCATAGCATGAAATCAACCAATCTAATCCAATTAATTAGGCTTTGAATTATGTGATCATCCAATGTTCAAACATCGATTTGATTTTTGCGCGAGTCCAACTCGTTTGAGAATAAGTACTCAAAGTACGAATTCTTGAATTATATCGAACTACTCGTTAAATCTAATTTGATTCATATTCAATACTAATTCATTTATTTAATACCAAATTAAATATCTACACTTATAATGCGCTTTAACGACTTAGATTCCAAATCTAATCTTATCGGGTCTCAAAGCCCAACTAACATCCAATGTTTGTTTAAATAAAGTCTGATGGGCTTTCAATTGATTTCATAATGCATGGGCTTTGGTCAATATGGGTCAAACCCAATTACCAAGCCCAATTAAGGAATCACCCTCATTTGCCAAGAAAACAATTTTAGCCCATAAGGCCCAATTAAACTTTTAAAGCCCATTTATTATATTTGGACTTAATGGAATGATTTAGGCCCAATTTGGATCCAATCCAATTGGCCTAAACCAACTTGGCCCAACCAAGCCCATTATGCCCAAATATAACAATTTCAAGCCCAATTCAAAATCAAGCCCATTAATCAAAATTTAAAATTCCAAATTTTATAATTCAATTAACTTAAGTTTAATACATCAATTAATTACCCAAATTAATATTTCCAAAATACAATTTAACTAATTAATTATGTATCCTATTGTTCAACTAATGTCCAACATTCTTGAATCAAAAAATCAACTTGTTCCATGCTATCAAGCTCTCGGAAATGGTAAGGAATTTTGTCCAAATTCGTTTTTCAATCCGATTGAATTTTAAATCGACAAATTCGTTTTTCAAGTCATCCAATGATCTACGAAACAAAAAATACCAAGACTTGTAGGGTAAAGTTACATTCGGCCAAGCCAATCCATGGGCAAAAAATTGATCCAATCAATATTTCATGAAATTGATCCAATACAACCTCAATATATCATCATTCAAACATACTCAATCAATCAATTTTATCTAATCATGGTCAAAATGATTTTACCCAAATTTTACCCTAATTCATTTCATGCTCAAATAGGCTCTGATACCATTGTTGGGTTTCTAGGTTTAATCCCAAGATAAAATCAAGCATAAAATGTGAATGAATAACAAAGAAGAGTGGCGGAAACACACTTACATTGATCGATTTATGGATGCGTCAAACAACAAAATTTGTCCCTCCAAGTAGCTTCAAGATTCGGCCAAGAGAGTCACAAGCTCCAAGCTTTGTTTGTCTTTCCAAGCTCTCAAGTTGGTTTCCCTAACACCTTCATGATTCCTTGATGAGTGCTAGCTCTCAAAAATTGCCACAATCTTTGAAATTTGTTATTGCCAATTTCGGTGAAATGAGGAACAATGGGAGAAGAGAAAAGCTTGTGATTTTCGGTCACAATGAGAGAGAAAATAAGTTGTGTAATTGTTTCAAAAAAACAATTAAATGATATACCAAAATCATGTTTGGTAAAAGTCCATCAACTTTGAGTTTGGAGTGTTAAACAAGCTTCCACCAACTCCACCAAAACACATCAACCAAAAGCAACTAAATGTGACATATGATGTGACTTGATGTGACATGTGGGCCCCACTCGATTCCGAATGCGAGTGGGCCCGCAAACACTCCCGGGCTCGGGTTCGCTAATTCTGAATTAACGAACTTCCATCGCGACGTAATTAAATCAAATTTAATTAAATAATTATGCCTAGCAAAATTACTATTCACATCGCTAACGAATTAATTCTAAATTAACTCGTTTGCCCGAATTAAAATCTAATTTTAATTCGCGTCGAAATCTAATTTCGTTTAAATATCAAATATATTATTTTAATGATTAATTCCAAATTAATCTTTCTCTCTCTTCAAATAGTATTTATCCCAGATAAAATCTCTGCAATTAATCCCAGATTAATTAAGCTCGAATCATACGTCATCGGTGTATCTTCGGGAAGCAACCCAAGAGATCCCTGGATATGTTGGCAGTAAATCCGGTTGTCGGGCTTTCCGAACACGTACGTACCTAGTACTACATTTTTACCGATTTACGAGACAAGGTTGGCTTCTAGCAAAGCGCCATGCCTACCCAATTCTCCAGAAATATTCTTAATGGAATATATGATCTTTAAAGGGCGTAGTATACGTAGTATTGCGTATAGCGATCCAGTATCGGATGTCACATGCAAGGCCTGGGGCTGGTTCAGTGTCTTCCTCGTACGAAGCATATATCGGATCACAAACAACTAGTCTCTTTATTATCGGATAATCATGACCCAGTCATATTATCCCGATGGTTGCAACCCTTAGAGAACCAGTTATGTATCCCTGTGTGACCATCATCTCCATATGACTGAAGTGATACTTCCATCTTGACATCGCACCCAATACACTACGATTCTCAATAAACCCAGAAGAGGCTTACACATAACCTATTGAAGTCCTGGACCACCAAAACCAAAGCGTATTGATTGTCGCAAGTACTAGCGATGCAAGTCTCAGGTTAAGACCAAATACATCTACCCTGATGCGGACTCCCATAGACACATAGTCATACTACCAATGGGATTCCGCAGGGTCTATCCAGAGTGAAGCTGTTTTCCGTACCATCGGTAAAAAACACAACCTCTATCACACTTGCATAAGTATCCTATAATTAAATACATGAGAATTATGCTGTTACGCTTCCATAACACGCACAAGTGCGAATACCAGTCTATTCGCGTTATCGATGTACAGTCTCGATAATACTACGACTAGGGATATTTAATGATTAAACCATCGTGGATTGATACTGTCTCATATCATCTCAATCTGGAACTAATCATAAGGACTTTCATCTTCACACATTTAAGTAATCTAATACGAAATGATAAAAGGCAATTTCCATTGCTACATAATTAATTTGTACAAAAACACAATGTCTTTTACAAATAGTGAGGCTATGGGTCATAACTGTCCAACACCCATATGTCAGCCATGTCATCGCCATGTCAGCAGAAGACCGAGTCAATTTTGCCATGTCACCGCCATGTCATCATCAGCCAATCATAGCGCGCCATGTGTCACAATCCTACGGTGCCGACAATCGCCATCACCACGTCATTGCTACGTCAGCTCAATCATTCAGCTCCCAGCCGCCTCTGCCACGTGTCACCTTATCACCTTATCCATTGCTACGTATCTAGCTCTCCGTATTCTACGTCGCCAATCACATCGCGACGCGTCACCACCATCGAGGCCTATAAATTCAGCTCATTTTTCTGATTTCTGATGTACCTTCCTATCTGAATTCTCTGATGTATAGTTTATTTTAATTTCAGTTTTGTAATTAATTTTAACTACTTTGTGTAATAATAATTTACTTTCTTTACTTTTCAGTTTTTACTATTCAACATGAGGAGGAAATTCCCCCATGCTATGGTGATGAAAGTTAAAACTTTTATTACTGCTATTTAGATTAATCTCCCTTAATTATAATATATTCACTACTTAAAATCTTACTTAACAAGGATACCGCTATATGGTCGGTTGGTAATCAGTTATAAACTGGTTTTAATTTGACTAAGCAAGGATACGCCTGGTTGAGTCAGTTGGTAATTTACCGCCTATATGGCTGGTTTATGGACAAATATGATACCACATTATGGCAGGTCGGATTAATTTGACTTAATCAGGTTACCGCCTATATGACTGATTGGTAATGTTATCACAAGTTAATATATTATATTAAGGGAGA